>JAKSZT010054380.1:832665-976968 GCA_026826555.1 Tolypeutes matacus | reverse complement strand
CTGTGATTTCCTTTTTTTTGTAGTTTCTTTATCTGGTTTTGGTATTAAGGTGATGTTGGCTCCATAGAAAGAGTTTGGTAGTGTTCTTTCTTTTTTGATTTTTTGGAAGAGATTGAGCAAGACTGGTATTAGATCATCTTTGAATCATTGGTAGAATTCACCTGTGAAGTCATCTGGTCTTGGGCTTTTCATATTTGGGAGGTTTTTGAAACAATCTGTTGTGACTGGTTTGTTGCAGTCTTCTATTTCTCCTAGGGTCAGTGTAGATTGTATGTTTCTAGGAATTTGTCCATCTCATCCATGTTGTCTAGTTTTTGGCATACAGTTTTTCATGTTATCCTCATGATCTCTTATTTCTGTGGGGTCGTGGTAATGTCCCCCTTCTCATTTATTATTTTATTTATTTGCGCTTTCTCTCTTTTTCTCTTTTTCAGTCTAGCTAAGGGTTTGTAGATTTTGTTTATCTTCTCAAGTAACAAATTTTTGGTTTTGTTGATTCTATTGTAATTTTTTCTTAATTTCACTTATTTCTGCTCTAGTCTTTTCTATTTCTTTCCTTTGGCTTGGTTTGGGATTATTTTGCTGTTCTTTTTCTAGTTTCTCCAGGTGTGCAGTTAGATCTTCTATTTTAGCTCTTTCTTCTTTTTTAATGTAAGCAGTGAGGGCAATAAACTTCCTTCTCAACATTGCCTTTGTAGAGTCCCATAGGTGTTGATATGTTGTGTTCTCATTTCATTCATCTCAAGCTATTTATTGAATTATCTTGCAATTTCTTCTTTGGCCCACTGATTATTTAAGAGGGGTGTTGTTTAATTTCCATATATTTTTAATTTTCCCTTTTTCCATCCATTACTGATTTCCAGCTACATTCTGTAATGATCAGAGAAGGTGTTTTTGTGTGATTTCAATCTTTTTAAATTTATAGAGACCTGTCTTGTGACCCAACATATGATCTCTCCTGTAGAAGGATCCATGGGCAATTAAAAAGAAAATATATCCTGCAGTTTTGGAGTATAAGGCTCTCTAAATCTCTGTCAGGTGTAGTTCATTTATCATATTATTCAAGTTCTCTGTTTCCTTATTTATCCTCTGTCCAGGTGTTCTAGCAAATGCTGATATCCTTTAGTTCTATCTCCTTAAATATATTTAAGATAATTTTTAAAGGTTGTTATATCCACAGTCTGTTACTCTTCACTGATGTTTTCTGAAATGTACCCTCTTCCTTTGGATGGGCCATCATTACCTGCTTCTTTTTGTTACACACTGCATGTGTTAATATTTTTAAGTGTTAACTCTGTGATTTTGTCCCTGTGCCATATGTTTCTTGAGTTTTTATCCAGCTTATATTATGACAGAGATTTCCTTATGTGCCAGGAGCTAACAAATCCAAACCAATGCAAAAACACCTTTCACGGTATTTGCAAATTGACTTTGCAGTTGGCTGGTGTTCCCCTTCTCAGTTCTGCTCTCTTATCAAGAAGGTTAGCCTGAGGTGAATGCATAGTCCAGGGTCCTCTCTGACTTTTCTGAGCTGTGTCTTTTACTGGGCTTGTGCTTGCTAGTGGCCCTAGGAGTTCCCCTATTTATAGAAATTCAAATGTCCCCTATATCTCCTATGAAATAGATTTTCTCTCTCCTCAGGGTGCTTTATTGTAGGACTTAAACCCTTGTCCCAGGTTGTTTGACTCAATTCTTTCTTACACTGCTTTCTGTGTCCCAAACTGCTTTTGCCTGGAGGGCAAATTCTGGGGAATGGTTGTATGGAGCAAATCCAGGAGGGGTTTCCTGAATCAGTCTTTCCCATCAGGAATAAGGCCAGGTGCCCAAAATGGGAGCACAGGTCAGCTCCACACTGCACAGAGGAGGAGGAGAAGGTGGGGCTGGCAAGGGTGCCAGGAGCTTCACCTAAGGCATTTTAAAGCTGCATTTCCTTGGTTCTGCTCTTGCTCAGTTAATTCATCCCTTTAAATGTTTTCCATAGTTTTGTGGAAGGTTACTGTCTTTAAGACACCTCTGCCACTTTTGCCCAAGGCAGGTTGGAACAATGGCCTCTCTCAGACCAGGCCCCCAGGGAAGTATGTGATCAAAACAAGAGCAACAATAGGACCATTCATCCCTGGATGGTGGGGAAAGGTCTTTACATCCTGCCCTTGCACCAGGCAGCTGCACCGGAAACTGAGGTTGAGGACCTCACTGCAGCCTACTGTGAGGTTGGGGGATGGGGAACGTTAGCTGCTGCGCAGAGTGAAATTCAGCAGTATGTCCCACAATTTACCAGCCTCATCCCCTGCCTCTTCTCTGGATACTGCACAGTGTTCTAGTAGATTACAGAGTTTCAAATTAGTTGTTTCAAATATTTCCTGCTAGCTCAATAATTGTTCTGATGGAAGAACTGATTTCCGAAGCTTCTTACTTTGCCATCTTCCTACAATCCTCTCCACAATGATTGATTTTTGTAATCGAAAGACAAACTACAGTTCACATGCTATTATGGATTGAGAGTTCCCCCAAAAGACACATTTACATCTTAACCCCTAGTCCTGAGAATGTCACCTTGTTTGTAAATGGATCTTTGAAGATGTTTTTAGTTAAGATGAATGTATGAATTGTGAATGAATACCATGTAATGTATACTCTCAAAAGTCAAAAGTCTCTCAAAAATCTCCTTGTGGCATCTTCAAAGTGTTCTACAAAGTCCAACAGAACACCATGTGGGTAATAGTCCAGGGAGAGGGTTTTTTTTTTTTTTATGAACATTGTGTTTCCTTTAAAATATAAAGTCTGTAAATAGTATTGTTGCAGCAGACAGAATGAAACCCAAGTGGCACTCTGAGGGGATGGATGAACGAAGTTTTATTACATGCAGGCCCAGAGGAGAATTCAGTCTCCAAATTTTGAGCACCATGTCTTGATTTTCATAAGTTTATATAGGAACTCCAAGTGGAACTCTAAGCAGGCAAATTCCTAAGCAAGCAGGCTGGCAAGGTTACAAAAGCAAGAGGAGCGAGGTTAGCTTATCTTCCTAAAGAAGAGGGCTATTGGGGAGTAAAAGAACCATTATCTGTTTAGAGTTGTAAATTCCAGTTCAAAGGGGCAGGTGGGAGTGCTTATCTTCCTAACCGATGTGGATTCTATGGAGAAAAGGGGAGAAAGGGAGAAAGGGACTGGGGGGAATTTACTTTCCTAAAGCTGTGGGTTTCTGCCGAGGGCGGTTAGGGTCCCAGCACTTCCCTTATCATCCCCCCCTTTTGATGCCATTATAATTCTTTATGGGGCATCATCTGCTAACATGGGGATTTTTCTATAGTCCCCAAGGGCTGATATTTAACACGAGGTATTACTTGATGTTTTAAGGCATTTAAGCGGGAAGTGAAGTATTGTGTTAGGTACCATAGAACGCATGGCCCCAAAGTTAAGAGGCAGAAGACTGAGGCTATTACTGGCATAAATGGCAAAATCCAGGAGAGGAGATAGATACTCAAAGTAGTTCCCATTGGCAGATGCCTGGTATACACGGTTTAAACAGTCTTTGGCTCGTTCCTTCAGTAGGGCCTCTTTGGCCCTAACTATCCCTGAGGAGTTTGCATAGAAACAGCATTCTTCCCCCAGGGCCTGGCAGATTCCCCCTGAACTTGCGGTGAGCAAGTTTAATCCTCACCTGTTTTGTAAAACCACTTCTGCTAACAAGGCTATCTGGTCTTGCAACCCGTTGAGAGCCCTCAATATTTCTTCAAGGTCATTTGATGTTTCCCATGTTAGTGTTTGTAAGCCCTCATGACCAACTGCGAGTGAGGCCCCGCTACTGCTGCCCTCCCGACCACTCCTAGTCCTAAGAGTATCAGAATTGCCTGTATTGCTCATTTGGCTCTGGAGAGCTCTCCAGGCAATTCATCTCCACACACTGAGGATGATGGTACTGGCCAAGCCAAGTAGCAGATGCCCTGGCCATCCTGGGGTAGGCACCCGTAAGCATTGGTGCCACAGGCCAAGATGGTGGAGTTTGTGGCTCATCGGTCAGGCTCACTGAGTGGGTGGGTGGTGTCACAGTTGGCCCTTACAAGAGGGAAGATGGTTGAAGGAGACCTGATAGTTATGTTTTTACAGTTAGCCAGTTTTCCTGGGGGTTCGGTTATATGGACTGGGAGGGGCCTGGTTCCTGCTGCAGAGCTGACATGGGTTAGGGGGGTTACTAATTCCATGGGAAAGGTACAGGGAAGATGGTTAGGCTGGAGGAAGTGCATAGCTAGCAGGAGGCAGCTATGTCAGGCTGAGATTCATTAAGGAGTTGGTGGAAATTTCAAACCTGGTTCAAAAGGACTTTGCAGGGGGTTGTTCTAACTTTGGCTTTTAGCTTCTGGTCAGCTGTACTGATATTTTTCATCAGGGCTTTTTTGGGGGGCTGGGTTACTGGGATCAGTTGGACCAGTATGAGGTCCCCTGGGTCTGGCCCCGATGGGTTGTATATTCCAATTCCTAGTTTTAGTCCTGTTTGGGCCTTTAAAAAGGTATTTTCTGATCCAGTGGTTATGTTTAATAAGGTGAGTTTTATGGGGTCACAGGTTTCTATGCCACACCCTGCCAGGCTGGAGATTTTCTGTAGGAGATATGGAGAAGTTGGTGGGACCCCCTTCCAGGGAATGGTGGCACCTACCAGCAAGCTCCAAGAGCGGCAGAATCCTCCACCCTTTTGGGGGTCCCGGCAGGGGTATTTGTCATAGCTCCCATAGTTGAGACCCCTACACCCTCTCCTGGGGTCAGGTATGGGGGTGGGGGGGTATGGGGCAACCAGCAAGGTGTAAGGAGCGTGATCTTGGATTGCCCTGCAAGCATCAAATATTACAGAGGCTGAAGTTGCACTTTCCGAGAACAGGACTGAAGCATTCAGCATGGATTATTTGCCCCAGCTTTGACTAACTTGCAGCTGCCATAAATTTTGGGGGCGGGTATTGGCTTCTAGGGAGGGGGCAAGGAAGGAAAGGACAAGCAAGTCAAGGCACAGAAGTATCCTATTATACACCAGTAAGTAATTGCAGTTAGGGCTCTATTCACAACAGTCCTTTCTGCAGGGGCCACAGCAGCGAGTCCAACTCCAAATACCAAGGCGAGCAGGCCATATAAGCACAGGACCCACCAGGAGCAGAGGGCCATTCAGCCGGCATTTGACTAGGTCGGTGCTCGAGGATCCCGGGTGACTCGCACTCTCAAGGGGTGGTCGGGTATGGGTTGGGCTGTCCAGCTGTCCTGCTCTTTCTTGAGATGTGCCTTCTTGCCCCTGGAATGATGGATCCAAGAGACGATGCCTGCAACTTTAAGAGCAGTAGCAGTTACAAGGATCACAGTATGTGGACCTGTCCAGGAAGGCTGAAGGGGTTCTTTTTTCCAGTCTTTGATACAGACTAGGTCTTCTGACCAGTGGGGATGCACCAGGTGTCCCAGAGGGATGAGATTCCGGGACTAGACAGTTTTATGTATTTTGGCTAGAGTTTTCTCCAGCTGCTGGAAAATTGAATCTTAGCTAGCTTCCCCCAGAAGTCTGAGATTTCCTCTGAAGGCCAGGATAATTGGGGGTGGCCGCCCAAATAGAATTTCAAAGGGTGAACGGCCTGTGGGTCCTGGGGTGCACTTAACTCGGAAAAGGGTCAAGGAAAGTAAGTCTACCCAGGGGAGACCAGTTTCCTGGCAGAATTTGGCAATGGTGGCTTTGAGGGTTCGATTCATGCACTCAACTTTCCCTGAACTGTGGGGCCTGTAAGCGGTATGGAGTTTCCACTTGATTCCTAACATTTTCGCCAGCTCTTGGACTACGGCAGCCACGAAGTCCAGGCCGTTGTCACTTCCAATTGACAGTGGCAGCCTGTGTCATGGAATGATTTCTCGAAGTAAAGCCTTAGTCACTTCTCTTGCCTTTTCGGTGCAAGTGGGGAAAGCTTTGACCCAACCTGAAAAGGTGCTTATCATCACCCACAGATATTTGTACCCCCAACTTGGTTTCACTTCTGTGAAGTCTACTGTGAGATCTTCAAAGGGGGCCGTCCCCATGTGCTGGACACCTGCTGGAGTACAGGGGCCCTGCAAGGGGTTGTTTTTGGCATAAACTTGGCACTGGCTGCTGATGGTGGCACAGAGAGAAGTTAGCTGGGCTATGTAGCAGTATCTCCCAAGCAAGACTTCCAGCGCAGTTTTCCCTGGGTGGGTAAGTTGGTGGTATCGCTGGATGAGGGCATGAGCGGCTCCTTTTGGGACAAAATCTGGTCATCCGGGAGCAGCCAAGTTCCTTCGGGGGTTCAGCTTCCTCCTTTCTCTCTTAGTCCACTCCTGTTCTTCCTCGGTATAGCTTAGTTGAGTAGTCTCTTATCCTAAGAGGGACAGCTCCGGGACTTGTATTCTGTGGGTTCCTTCAGCCACTTGCCAACCTGCTTTTTTGGCTAGCCTGTTCCCTTGAGTGACCATATCTATTCCTTTCTGATGTCCCCAGCAGTGGATGATGGCGACTTTGTCTGGTTTCCAGATTGCTTCTAACAGTTGGAGGATTTCTTCTTTGTTTTTGATTTCCTTTCCCCCTGTGGTTAGGACACCTCTTTCTTTATAAATTGCCCCGTGGATATGAATGGTAGAGTCAGTGTAAATGTTTACCACTTGCCCAGCTGCTAACTGCAGGGCTTGGACCAGTGCCCAGAGCTCTGCCTGTTGTGCAGACCATCCCCACGGTAGAGATGCCACTTCCACCACCCATTCGGTAGTGGTGACTGCTTATCCAGCAAGCTTTTCCCCATTTTTAACAAGACTGTTCCCATCTGTTAATAGTGTCTGATCTGGGGAAGGGAACAGTTTGTCTTGGAGGTCAGGGCGACTGGCATAAACTTCTTCAGTCACTTCAACACAATCATGCTCAGGAGATCCTTCCTCATCTGGCAAAAAGGTGGCAGGGTTTAGACTGTGCACTGTTTCTATGATCACTCTGAGGTTTTCACAGAGTAAATCTTGGTAATGTGCGAGCCAGGGATTCAATATCCACTGATGCCCATGTGAGTTCATTAGGGCAGTGACTGCATGTGGCACCATAACATGAATAGCCTGTCCAAGAGTTAATTTGTCGGTTTCTTTGACAAGGGTCATGGTTGTTGCCAAGGCTTTTAGGCAGGGCGGCCACCCTGCAGCCACAGAGTCCAGCTGCTTGGAGAGGTAAGTGATGGGTCTTTACCAGGGGCCGACTGTGTGAGAACCCCCAATGCTACTTGTTCTTTTCATGCAGGAACAGGTTAAAGTTTTGAGTTACATCCAGGAGCCCCAAGGCAGGGGCTCGGCCGAGTTGTCTTTTGACATTTTAAAAGGCCCCCTGTTGAGCTTCTCCCCAGGCAAGAGGCTCTTTTTCTGGACCCACCAGAACATTGTAAAGGGTCTTGGCCGTGGCTGCAAACCCAGGAATCCAGATGCGGCAGAACCCTGCAGCCCCGAGGAACCCATGAGGATTTCTTTTTTTGGTGTGGAGGGATGGTGCAGATCACTTTCTTTCATTTGGGTCGGAGCATATGGTGCCCTTGTGTGATGCTAAACCCCAGGTACTTGACCTGCTGTTTACAGATCTGGGCCTTTCTCCAAGACACTTTGTACCCAGTCTGTGTTAGAAGTCATAGGAGAGTCTGGGACCCTCTCCAGCAGTCCTCTTCCATTTCACTGGCAAATAAGAGGTAATCTATGTATTGCAAGAAGGCACACCTACAGTCTTCCCTGGGGTAGGTGGC
Source organism: Tolypeutes matacus (assembly GCA_026826555.1). Lineage (NCBI taxonomy): Eukaryota > Metazoa > Chordata > Mammalia > Cingulata > Chlamyphoridae > Tolypeutes > Tolypeutes matacus. Next base: position 969,226 of record JAKSZT010054380.1, on the reverse strand, counting down.
CAAATCTGCTGCCAAGGCTTCCCCGAAAAGGGTAGGGGAGTTTTTGAAGCCTTGCGGGAGCCAAGTCCTGGTTAGCTGAGTTTTCTGCTGGGTTTTGGGATCTTCCCATTCAAAGGCAAACAGAAGCTGGCTTGTGGGGCCAGCCGCAGGCAGAAGAAGGCATCTTTCAGGTCCAGGCAAGTGAACCAGGTGGCTTCAGGTGGCAACTGTCCTAACAAGGTGTATGGGTTGGGAACAACCTGATGTAAGGTGAGAGTGGCATTATTAATGGCTCGTAAATCCTGCACTGGTCGATATCCGGTCCCATCTGACTTTTTTACTGGTAATAATGGTGTGTTCCAGGGTGACAGGCACTCGATCAGGATTCCCTCTTTCCTCAGGTGATCTATATGTTCGGCTATGCCCAATTGCGCTTCGCGGGGGATCGGATACTGCCTCTGCCAGACTGGAACTGCTCCAGGCTTCGGGTCGATGATGATGGGTGCATGATTCTGTGCCATTCCCAGTGGGTTTTTTCCCACCCAAACCTGGGGGGAAAGTTCCAGCAGTTTTTCCAGATTCTGACCTGAACTTTGTTCTGCATGAAGTCTCCATTTTTCGCTTCGGGGTAGGGTGACAAGGAGAGTGAGGCCAGTGCCGAGGCTTAAGCTTGCTGGCCCCTCAAGTTTGAAGGTAATCTGGGCTCCCAGTTTGGTTAAGAGATCCCTACCAAGCAGGGGAACTGGACATTCAGGTAGGTATAGAAATTCATGAGTCACTTTGTGGCCACCAAGCTGGCAAGTTCTTGACTGGCAAAAAGGCCGTTGGCTTGACTGGTCCCCAGTCACTCCTATGATATTAGTGGTTTTTCCGCTAAAGGAGGCGATGGAGGTTGTGACCACATAATGTTCAGTGCCAGTGTCCACCATGAAAGTCATTGACTGGCCCCCAACTTGTAGCTTGACCATGGGCTCGTGGAGGCCAAGTTCCAGTGAGCCCAGTCGCCCCTATTCAGGGTTGAGCCCTGCCAGCCCAATCAGATGGTCTTGGGGCTCAGGTTGGTATTTCCCTTTAGGGATGTTCCCTCTATGTGCCTGAGTCTTTTGGGGGCATTCATTTTTCCAGTGTCCACTTTATTTGCAGTAGACACATTGGTCTCTGGCCAGAGGCACCCTTCTGGTGCTTGTCCCCCCTTTTCAAGGTGGCCCGTCTCATCTGGTGGGGTCAGGATTTCCCCAGGCTGCTGCCAGTAGAGAGGCTTGATGTTTTATTTGCTTCTTGGCTTCTCGTTCAGCGGCTTAGTCTTGATTGATGAATACTTTGTTGGCAACTTCCAGGAGTTGAGAGACGTTCATCCCTGCAAACCCTTCTAATTTTTGGAGCTTTCTTTTAATGTCCATTGCTGCCTGTGCAACAAAGGTGGCATTTACCATCCTTTGGTTTTCCAGAGCTTCTGGGTCAAAAGGAGTGTAGATTCTGAAGGCCTCGCAAAGCCGCTCATAGAAATCTCCCGGAGATTCAGCGGGCTCCTGAGTTACTGAAGTCGTCTTTGTCATGTTTGTGGGTCATTTTGCTTCCTCTCGGACCCCTCGGAGGAGTGCTTCCCGATATTGCTGGAGTGTAGCCAGTCCCTGTTCAGTGTTAAAGTCCCAGTTAAGCTGGGTTTCTGGTGCCGCTTCTCATGCCCAGTCTTCCGGGTTTAAGACGCCAGTAGGAGCCTGCTCCTACAACCACTTTCAGGCTCTCCTCTGTATTAAACAAAGTCAGGAGGAGTTGGCGGCAATCATCCCAAGTAGGATGATGGGTTTGGAAAATGGATTCCATGAGATCAATAAGGGCCTGGGGTTTTTCCGAGTAGGAGGGGGTGTGGTGCTTCCAGTTCAAGAGGTCTGTAGTTGTGAAGGGCTGGTAGTATAATACAGGCTTCCCGGGTTGGATGGTCCCATTCTTGCCAATCTTGGCCAGACCCTGTGTTTCACACAGGGGCATCTGTAATGTGGATTATGCTGATTGGAGTCTCCTTGCTAGTGGGGTTCCAGGGCTTTCCTCAGAGGGGTCGATGTTCCCGGAGGGACTGAAAGTGGAAGTGTTGCTGGAAGCTCTGCCTGCACTCCTGGGCTAGGAGGAGAGACCAAAGTTGAGGGTGTTTCTGGGAGATCTGCCTGCGTTCCCGGGCCAGGAGGAGAGGCTAGAGTGGCTGGAGCATATGGCAGTGGTGGTAGGGGTGGTGGGTCCTCCTCCAAGGACCCTTGATGAGTGACTGGCTTCTGGAGCCCTGTTCCCTGTGCAACCAAGACCCTGCTCTGTCCCTTTTTTCCAATGCACAATCGAGCCCAAGGGGGCAGAATCTGGGCTATCTCTAACCAAGAGTCAATGTAGGGAAACTGATAGGGGTGGCCAGGAGTTCCTGTGACCACCAGCCACACTGCAGGGCCCCTAGCTATATCCAGGGTCCCTTCCAAGGGCCAGTCAACATTGAAAGTGGACCACTCTACTTCACATAAGGTTCGGAGTGTGCTGGGGTTCATCCGGATGCCATAATCTCTGGAAAAACCCTTCTTGAAATTCTTGAGCATGCAATTTAAGATACTAGGTTTTGACTGTGATGAGCCCATACTCTGCATCGGTGGCACAAGACAGACAAGGGTAGGGGTCGCCCCTTTCAAGGCCACTCAGATGCCCGCCTGTCCATGTCTCTAACGAGAACTTTGGCTTATCTTAGCTAAGGAGCCTGGGTAAATTTTGGGGTGGCCATTATGCTATATGATGTAGCCGCAGAAAAAAGGTTAGGGCCCACATGGGCTCTGCAGCATAAAGCTTTGGAGTCACAGACTGGAATAACAGAGGCAAGCCTCTGTCATCCTCACTCACACACACAATCGCTCAGAAGTTACACAGTCCCTCCCTTAGGAATTAACAGTAATAAATCCACACGCTGAGTCGGTGGTGCAAGACTGACAAAGGAATGGGTTGCCTCTTCTGAGGCCACTCTGATGCCCACCTGTCCGCCTCTCTCACGAGAACTTTGGCTTGTCTTAGCTAAGGCACCCGGGCAAAGTTCAGGTGAGCCGTTATGCTGTATGACGTAGCTGCAGAAAACAACTTAGGGCCCACATAGGCTCTGTAGCATACGCAGTGGAGTCACAGACTGGTATGGCAGACGCAAGCCTCTGCCATCCTCACTCACTCACACAGTCACTCAGAGGTTATATAGTCCCTCCCACAGGGATTGCCCTATTCTGGAATCTCAGTACTCGAGATTTCAGGAGGTGATCAGTCTCCTCTTCCACCCGGAGACGGGCCTGACTGAGGGCTTGGTACCCAGGGCCTTACCTTTCCAGAGTCTTCTGGCACTGTTCAGTCCACCTCCCCACTGAGTCAGGCTGGAGTGTAGGGATGCGGCCTGTGGGGACCACCTCAGAAGGAGGTCCCATCAAGAGGACAGGTGGCATCCACCTCGTTCACTCAGAGAGCGCCGTTGGCCGCACCCATCAGCCCCAAGCCGAAGGCATAACGGGCCTGCTCAATTGGGTTTCCCAGTCAAGGAATCAAATGTTGTGGCAGACAGAATGAAACCCCAGCGGCACTCTGAGGGGACGGATGAATGAAGTTTTATTATGCGCAGGTGCAGAGGAGAATTCAGTCTCCAAATTCTGAGCACCGTGTCTCAATTTTCATAAGTTTGTATAGGAACTCTAAGCAGAACTCTAAGCGGGCAAATTCCTAAGCAAGCGGGCAGGCTGGTTGTGGTGGTGACCCACCTGCAAGTAAAGGTGATCTCATTTCCATTAATCATACTGAAGGGCCACTAATTGATCAATATTGTGGAGTCACTGGAGCTGGCAAATCCCCCATTAAAAATCCAGATAAGAACTGGGCATTAACTCCTGGCTTTGGAGAGGTGGGTGAGCCCAGCGTCATTGGCTCAGATCCAAGTGTGGGTGCCTGGGATTTCACAGCAAAGGCTGCCATATTGGTGGCAACACGCTTATCTTAGGACCTTCATGCTTTCCAAAAATGGCCAGTATTTGTTGATAAAGCTAAAAAAAATAGTAATTAGAGAGGACCAAGCTCTAGTTATTGGCTCAAACCCAATCTTACATTATTGTAGCTCTCTCTATTACATCACAATTGTTAAGACATATTTTACTCAACTTTTCTCTCCACTTCTACATTCATTTTTTCCCTTCTTCATATCCTCAGCCTCTTCTAGACTCATTTCTTATCTCCAGTTAATCTCCTGTATTGTGAATATCTTTGCTATTATAACATCTACCTTCTTTTCTGTAACTTAGGAGGAATTGTGCTTCTAAATTGCATCTTTCTTCCACTTTTCAACTCGGGGTAAGTCCTGAGATTGATGAGAGAAAAAAAGTCAATTAATAAAACTGACAGTGAGAAACCACTCATTATTCCTGTTATAGGAAAGAAGAATGAATATCAAGGTTTTTAAATAATGTTCCATTTCTTAGCTTATTGGTGTCTGAGCTCTTAAAATTACACTTTAATAGAATATATCCCAGAGTCCATGTGGACAGTTATGGAGTGTGGAGAGGACTGATCATGGGCTTCAAGGTGGCAAAGCTTCTGTTCAGTGTGGGAAATGGGAAACTTTGCACATAAGGAGGGTTATGCAGATGTGCAGATGTCTAGCACAGCATGAATGGAAATAGGCATTAAAACAAAGCTCTCATACTTCACCTAAAGCCATGAACACAGAAGGCAAGGCAAGTCCCAGAACACTTATGGTTTGTTTTGAAGACATGGTCAGACTGAAGCAGGCTAGATAGGGAATCAATAGATGGATCTGGAACCTGGCAAAAAAACACCATCATTGAACACATGTCCTCCAATACCCCCAAGATGGCTGCTGGAAGACCCTCACAGGATTCTCCTATTCGGAATGAGATTTCCTCCAGAAGCCAGGAGAAGCCCTGGATTTTCTCCAGGGGCCTTATCATTGGGCCTTCCCAGTGGATTGATGGGTGAGGTAGTCAATCAAAATAGCAAACAGCTGGTACTCCTACCATGTGATTAGCAAAGGGGCAGAATAATTCATGGTTTAAAAGAGGCCTTTTGCCCTCTCTTGTCTTTTGACCCCTATTCTGGCCTTCTTTGCCCCCAAATGGATCAACATGCAAGTAAAACCTGGGAATTTATCATCTATAATGGACCATTGTAGTCTGTAAATCAGCCCACTTTATCACTCTTCAGCTCCTTCCTCTCTCTGGTACCCATGATCTGTTGTTCTCTCCCATTTCTCTTACCTCCTTACCTTAATAAATTACTGGCCTAACCAACATGGTGTGCTTTTGAAATTAATTTCTTGCAGTTTAGCCAAGGACCTAGACAGAAACCAGTTACAAGACTAAGCACTCTGAATATTCTCAAAATGTGGTCTTGGGACCCCTGGGAATCCCCAGAACTCTTTCAAGGGGTTCAGATGGTCAAATATTTTCAAAACAAAATAAGATGTAATTTGCCTTTTTCACTCTTATGTCTCAGAAGTGCACAGCCATTTTTTCCAAAGGTGTTTGATACTGCAGCAAATGGAATGTGGTAGCAGAGATTAGAATTGTCCACTGTTAAGCCAAACATTAAAGAGATTTGCAAAACATAAAATAGCATTGCTTTTCTCACTAAATGATTTTTTGTTTGGAAAATATTATTTTTTCAAAACTATTATTTATGTTAAAATATAATGGGTTTATTATCATTATTTAAAATGAACTGATAAATACACATATTAAAATTTCTTAGTTGCAATTTTTACTTTTATAAATATCAATACACAAAACCCACACAGACAAAATTTCTTTGGGTAACCTCAGTAATTTTTTTACCATGCATAAATTACAGGATTCCTATCTACCACCCTATTATTCAAAACTTATATTGGTGTGGTAACTTTACTAGAGTTGATGAAAGAACATTTTATAATTGTGCTATTAACCATAATCCATGGTTTAATTTAGGGTTCACTGTTTGTCTTGTGTAGTTACATATATATATAAATATATAAATTTATAATATTATATAAATATAATTCAGGGCTATTAAGTAGGTTCACAATGTTGTATTACCATCACCACCATCCATTACCAAAACTTTCCATTGTCCCAAATAAAACTCTATACATTTTAAATCTTACTCCCTATGCCTCACCACCATCCCATCCCATTGTAAACTATATTCTAAATCTGAATCTATGAGTTTGCTTATTCTAATTATTTCATACCATTGAGATCATACAATATTCATGGGGTTTTTTTTGTTTGTTTTTTTGTTTTTGGTCTGGCTTATTTCACTTCACATGATGTTTTTATGTTTAGTGACATATATCATCTATGTTGTTGCATGTATCAGAACTTCAATGGTTTTTATGGTTGAATAATATTCCATTGTGTTTATATAGCATGTTTTGTTTCATTCATCAGTTGATGGACACTTGGATTACTTCCATCTTTTGGCAGTTGTGAGTAATACATCTATGAACGTTGGTGTGCAAATATCTGAGTCCACACTTTAAATTCTTTGGAGTATATACCTAGAAGTGAGATTTCTGGGTCAAATGGGAATTCTATATTTAACTTTCTGAGGAACTGCCGAACTGTGTTCCACAGCAGCTGCACCATTTTACATTGCCACTAGCAATGAGTGAGTGTTCCTGTTTCTCCACATCCTCTCTGTTTTAGTTTGCCAAAGGGCTGCTGATGCAAAGTACCATAAACGTGTTGGCTTTTATAAAGGGTGTTTATTTGAAGTAAAATTGCATTACCATGAACCAAATATATTGTATAACATATTGTATGATTCAATATATATATATATATATATATGTGTGTGTGTGTGTGTGTGTGTGTGTGTATCCAGCACATTTAATTGAGAAATGTATGTTTTTATCCAACTGTGTTTTCTTTTTAGTTTTTAATTGTTTATATTTTCAATTATTAAATGTTCAAAATAAAGTTAAAAAATAAAAGACAGAAAAAAAAAAGATTGTGAAAAGTGCAACTGAAGGCACAGTAAGGGGTGCTTTCTCAACCAAGTTAACAGCCACGTGTTGAAGCAAGATGATGGATGATCTCTGCCTGGTCTCTGCCTTCCCCTCTGGGCTGTACCATCTCCCAGAGCTCAGTGATGGCAACCAGGTGTAGGGCTTTTCTTTTACTGGGTGTCTTCTCTCAGGCTTGGCTTCTCTGCTTTCTAACTGATTGCAGTTGCAAGCAATCAGGTAAATGACTCATCTCTCCCTGGGGCCACAGCTGTTTGAACCTTCTCCTTTCTGTCACATGGCAGGATCAAAAGTGGTTGAACTATGGATGACTGTTTGGCAGTTCCTAAAGAAGTTGAATTATAGTCTTGCCATGTGGCCCTGCAATACCACTACTGGGTGTTATAGTGGTACAACTGGTGAAGAACTGAGAGCAGTGACATGAACAGACATCTTCACACCGATGTTCATAGCAACATTATTCACCATTGCCAAAAGTTGGAAACAACCCAGGTGTCCATCAACAGATGAATGGATAAACAAATTGTGGTCTATTCACACAATGGAATATTATGCAGCTATAAGAAGAAATGAAATCGTAAAGCATATGACAGCATGGATAAACCTGGAGGACATTATGTTGAGTGAAGCAAGCCAGGCACAAAAGGACAAATACTGTATGAATGCCTTACTATGAACCAAATATATTGTGTAACACATTGTTTGATTTAAAAAAAAATTATATGTATCATTACATTTAATTGAGAAACGTATATATTTATTCATCTGTGTTTACTTTTCAGTTTTTAATTGTTTATATTTTCAATTATTAAATGTACAAAATAAAGTAAAAAAAAAAGTCTGGGAAAAAAAAGTGGTTGAGAGGTAGGGGAAGATGGCATTGGTTTAAAAGGGTGTTTGCCATCTATCTCACAAGGGATGCCTAAGTGGGGGTAAGATCCTGCCCGAGTGAGCTGTTTTGGGAACTCACAGAGTGGGAGGCTTTGGGGGCATTGATCTGGAGGGAGCTGGATGGGGGAGAGGTTCTCAAGGTAAAACTGTGAGTTTCTCACTCCAGGGCTGGAAATTGAGGACAGCTAAGCCCCACCCTCAGGGCAAGAAGCTGCTGTGAGCTCTGACTCCTGCAGGCCACCCAGTGGGAGAGAGCATTCTCCAAGTGTGAGAGGGTATTGGTGAGGGGTGGAGAGGGGTTTCCTTTCTGTGGGTTTGATTGCCAGGACCCACTTTGAGCTTTGGGGTATATACTGAACAGGAAGAAGAGAGAGACAAATCTGCTGAGGAAGCCTGATTTACCTAACCGCTCTGGGATACAGAAACTTGGCCAGGAAGGGGGCGGATTTAGGCAATTAACTAGTCCTGTTCTGAAAACTTTCAAAATTTCAACTCCCCTAAGGGAAGTGGGCAGTAGGAAGCACTTAATAAACTTCCAAGAGCCTATTTAGGGACCCCTGGGAGGAGGCGGTAGTCTAGAACAGAGTTGAGAGTCATTTTTCTGCAGTGAGTTCAGTCACCAGGGTCCCATTTGAATTTCAGAAGAGAACTGAACCTGACCAGGAAAGGTGAGGGAATTATCCATTCATACAGGCTATTGCATCCTGCCACCCTGAGAGAGAAAGCAGTAAGAATAGAAACGGGGCAGGGACAGACAGACTCCTAATCAGCAGGAATCTACCCAACTGCAAGAGTCAAACCTGCCCAAGGGTAAGTGAATGGATAGCTTTCTGAAGAGCTAACAGACCCAATGAGAAAGGTTAGCTGAGTGGAGGAGATTCCACCTTGAGTACATGAGGTTCCTAGTTCAATTCCTGGCTCCTCTTAGAGCAGTGATACACCAGGATATCAAACATTCAGCTGATACTTTAGGACAGGGAGAACATAGACATTATTTTTGAACTAGCTTCTCTTGGGTCTCTTATTTTTCCTTAAAAAAGATTACTTTTTTGAAAATTTAACTTAGTTTACTCGCTAAAGCCCACTTCAAAACTTGCAAAGGGCAGGCTTCAGGGTAATTGATGAACACCAGCAGCCTGAGAAGCTCCTCATGGGCCTAAGAGGGAAGGCTGTTTTTCCTTAGTTTGTGTTTCACTGCTTGCTTGTGTGTTTGTGGTTTTTTTGTCTTTTTGTTTTTTCTTTCCTCTTTCTTCTCCCTTTTTTTATTTATTTTTTTTCTTAATTAGGTGCTGCTGGCTTGTTTCTTGTTTCTTCTTTGCTGTGTTTCCTCTTCCTTGATTTCCCCTTTTCTGTGTATACCGATTTTGTCTACCAGCACTATCTTTTTTCCTTCCTTCACCTTTCTATCTTGCGCTTTCTGTTATTGCTGCATTCCACCTCTCTTTGTTTGGCCCTCACTTTTTCTGGTTTTTATTTCTATCTTGTCTATCTTGTTTTCTTTCTTTTATTAACTTTTTTCTTTTGCCTTTCCTTTTCTCTTTCCCTCTCTCCTCATCATTCTGACCTTTTAATTCATTCTATATATTTTTCTCTATTTGGTTTCCCATTTCACTATTGGTAATCCACTTTTTTATGCTTATTACTCTACACTGCTTACATAAGTCAAATACTCATTTTCCAAGGTCTTATATGGTTCCTCTTCTATTATTATTTTTTACTATTATTATTACTATTATCCTTTTTGATTTCTTACCTCTTTTACTTTCTCTGGCCCTAATATTTTTCTTTCAAGGGAACATAGACAACAGCAAGGAAATAGAATAAGATAAACAAAGTGTCAAAGGGAAAACTTAACACATACACATAAACAGCAGCTAAATAAAACCCTAGAGTAGAGAGAGAAGCTAATCAACTGAATAAACCCATCAGGATAAAAAGATGACCAGACAGCAATAAAAAATTACAAACCATACTAAGAAACGGAAGACATGGCCCAGTCCAATGAACAAACTAAAAGCCAGGAAAATATGCACAACATTGACAACTAATAAAAGCTGTCCAAACAAATATCACGGACCAACTTAGTGAAGAAAAGGAGGAGATTAAGGATATTAAGACATTGGGAGAACATACTGAAGAAATTGCAAATATACATAAAAAGATAATGGATATGATGGTGATCAACGGCACAATCCAAGAAATCAAAAAGACACGGGAAGCATATAACAGCAGATTTGAACAGGCAGAAGAAAGAATTGGTGATGTGGAAAACAATACATCTGAAATCAAACAGATAGTAGAACACATAGATAAGAAGATAGGAAAAAGTCCAGCAGGGACTTAAGGATTTGAACAACACAAAATGCACAAACATATGCATTATAGGTTTCCCAGAGGGAGAAGAGAAGGGAAAGGGGACAGAGGAGTGTTGGAGGAAATAATTGCGGAAAATTTCCTGACCCTATTGAGGGAGATGGATGTACAAGTCCAGGAAGTGCAGTGTACCTCAAACAGTATAAATGCCAACAGGCCTACTCCCAGACATATACTTGTCAAACTGTCCAATGCTCAAGACAAAGAGAAAATACTGAAAGCAGCAAGAGAAAAGAGAAACATCACATACAAGGGAAGCTTAATAAGATTAAGTGCTGATTTCTCATCTGAAACCATGGAGGCAAGATGGCAGTGGTATGACATAGTTAAAGTAGTAAAAGAATAAAACTTCCAGCCAAGAATTCTCTATCCTGCAAAGATGGCATTCAAAATTGATGGAGAGTACAAAATATTCACAGATAAACAGAAATTAAGAGAGTACGACAAAAAGAAACCTGCCCTTCAAGAAATACTAAAGTGTGTTCTACAGGTTGAAAGGAAAAAACAGGAGAGAGAGAGAGAGAGAGAGTTAGAGGAGAGTGTAAACAACTAAAAAGACAAAAAGAGAAATAAAAACAACATGACATACATAAACCCAAAGAAAACATGACTAATATAAATAATTCTTTAACACTAATAACCCTGAATGTTAATGGACTAAACTCACCAGTCAAGAGGTATAGATTGGCAGAATGAATAAGGAAATATGACCCATCTGTGGCAGTTTGATGTAATTACGAATTCCAAAAATATAATTGAATCATGCTTGTAAACTGATCTGTTAATCTGGGCATGATTAGGTTAGGATTAGGGCGTTGAGCCCCACCCCTTGGTGGGTGGGGAATCGAATATAAAAGGCAAGGCCAAGGACAGTTGAAGCAGTCTTTTGAGAAGCACTTTTGATGTTGGAAAGAAGAGAAGAGAAGCAAGTTGTTCGCCTGATCATCTACAGCTGACCTTGTGGAGAAAACAGGAGCTAAGCCCGGAGAGAAACACAGCCCCAGGAAGAGAGGAACCCCAGAAGCCTGAACCCTGGCAAACGCCAGCAACTGTCTTGCTCTAACATGTGGCAATGAACTGTGGTGAGAGAAGAAACTTAATGCTTTATGGCCTGGTATCTGTGGACTTCTACCCCAAATAAATACCCTTTATAAAAACCAACCCATTTTTGGTATTTCACATTAGCACCCCTTTGGCTGACTAATACACCATCTATATGCTGTCTACAAGAAACCCACCTTAGACACAGGGACTCAAGGAGGCTTGAAGTGAATGGCTGGAAAAAAATATTACAAACAAACAATAAACAAAAAAGGGCAGGAGTAGCTATACTAATATCAGACAAAATATACTTCAAATGCAAAACTATTATAAGAGACAAAGATGATGGACACTATATATTAGTAAAATAGGTCATCTTTCAAGAAGAAAGTACAATCATAAACATTTATGCACCTAGCCGAGGTGCTTCAAAATACATGAGGCAAACATTGGAAAAATTAAGTGGAGAAATAGATGCCTCTACAATTATAGTGGGGGACTTTAATACATCATTATCACCATTAGAGAGAACATTGCAACTGAGAAGCAATAAAGAAACAAAGACTGAATAATACATCAGAAGATCTGGACCTAATTGACATATACAGAACACTACACCCAAATACAGCAAGATATACATTCTTCCAAAGTGCATACAGATCATTCTCCAAGATAGACCACATGCTAGGCCACAGAAAAATTCTCAATGAATTCAGAAAGATTGAAATTATACAAAGTAATTTCTCTGATCACAATGGAATGAAGCTGGAAATCAGTAAGGGCCAGAGAACCAGATTAGGCACAAAGATATGGAAGTTAAACAACACACTCTTAGATAAACAGTGGATCAAGGAGGAAATATCAAAAGAAATCAGAAACTACCTTGAAATTAATGAAAATGACAACACAACATATCAAAACCTATGGGATGTAGCAAAAGCTGTACTGAGAGGGAAATTCATAGCCATAAAAGCATACACCAAAAAAAAAAAAAAAAAAGAAGAGAGTGCTAAAATTGAAGACCTAACTGCACACTGGGATGAATTAGAAAAACAGCACAAACTAATCCCAAAGGAAGTAGAAAGAAGGAAATAACAAAGATTAGAGAAGAACTATGAAATAAAAAATAAGAAAGCACTAGAAAAAATATACAAAACCAAAAGCTGGTTCTTCAAGAAGATCAATAAAATTGACAAACCCTTTGCTAGGACAAATAAAGAAATAAAGAGAGAAGATGCAAATACACAAAATAAAAAATGAGGAAGGGGTCATTGACCCACAGAAATAAAGAGTGCCATAAGTGGATAAGTTGGAAAATTATATGCCAACAGAATGATAATTTAGAGGAAATGGACAAATTCCTAGAAATTCACAAGCAGCCTACATTGATGAAAGAAGAAATTGATGAACTCAACAGCCCAATTACATGTAAAGAGATAGACTCCCAACGAAGAAGAGCATAGGACCAGACGGCTTCACAGGTGAATTCTACCAAACATTCCAGAAAGAGCTAACACCAATCCTGCTTAAGCTCTTTAAAAAAAATAGAAGTAGAAGGAACATTGCCTAAGTCATTCTATGATGCCAACATTATCCAAATACCAAAACCAAACAAAGATGCCACAAGAAAGGAAAATTATAGACCAATCTCTCTAATGAAACTGGATGCTAAAATCCTCAACAAAATACTTGCTAATTGCATTCAACAACATATCAAATGAATTAAACACCATGACCAAATGAATTTCATCCCAGGTATGCAAGGATGGTTCAACATAAGAAAAACAGTCAATGTAATACACCACATAAACAGATTCAAAGAAAAAAAAATGACGTGATCATCTCTATACATGCAGAAAACGCATTCAACAAAATACAGCACTCTTTCCTAATAAAAGCACTGCAAAAGATAGGAATAGAAGGAAACTTTCTGAACATGATAAAGGGCATATATGAAAAATCCAGAGCCAACATCATCTTCAATGATGAAATCCTAAAAGCTTTCCCTCTAATATTGGGAACAAGACAAGGATGCCCACTATCACCGCTCATATCTAACATTGTATTAGAAGTACTTGCTCGACACTGAGGCAAGAAAAAGTTATAAAAGGCATCCAAATTGGAAAGGAAGAAGTGAAAATTTCACTATTTGCAGATGACATGATCTTATACATAGAAAGCCCTGAGAAATCTACAACAAAGCTTCTAGAATTTATAAAGGAGCTCAGTAAAGTCGCAGGCTATAAGATCAATGCTCAAAAATCAGTAGCATTTCTGTCCACCAATAATGAGCAATTTGAGGAGGAAATCAAGAAAAAAAAATACCATTTACATTAGTAACTAAAAGTATCAAATACCTAGGAATAAATTTAACCAAAGATGTAAAGGACTTATATACAGAAAACTAAACAACATTGCTAAAGGAATTCAAAGAAGACTTAAATAAATGGAAGAATATTCCCTGTTCATGGATAGGAAGACTAAACATCATAAAGATGTCTATCCTACCCAAACTAATCTACAGATTTAATGTGATCCCAATAAAAATCAACACTGCATTTTTTAATGAATTGGAAAAACTAACTACAAAATTTATTTGGAAGGGTAAGAGGCCCTGAAACAGCAAAGACATATTGAAAAAGAAAAATGAAGTTGGAGGTATCACACGACCTGACTTTAAAATATACTACAAAGTTACAGTGGTCAAAACTGCATGTTATTGACACAAGGATAGACATCCTGCCCAATGGAACCAAATTGAGAGTTCCAGTATAGATCCTCGCATACATATTCATCTGATATTCAACAAGGACATGAAGCCCACTCAACTGTGAGAGAATGACCTCTTCAACAAATGGTGCTTGAAGAGCTGGATATCCATATCCAAAAGAATGAGAGAGGAACACCATCTCACACCTTATACAAAAATCAACTCAAGATGGATCAAAGATCTAAATATAAGAGCTAAGATCATAAAGACTTTGGAAGATAATGTAGGGAAGCATCTACAGGACTTTGTAATAGGAAATGGTTTCATGAATTTCACACCCAAAGCACAAGCAGCAAAAGAAAAAATAGATAAGTGGGATCTCATCAAAATTAAAAACTTCTGCACCTCAAAGGAGTTTGTCAAGAAAGTGAAAAGACAGCCTACCCAATGGGAGAATATATTTGGCAACCATATATCTGATAGGAGCCTAATATCCTGCATATATAAAGAAATCCCACACCTCAAAAATTAAAAGACAAGCAACCCATTTTAAAAATGGGCAAGCAACCTGAAAAGACATTCCTCTGAGGAAGAAATACAAATGGCTGAAAAGCACATGAAAAGATGCTCGACATCACTAGCTATTAGAGAAATGCAAATCAAAACTACAATGAGATACCATCTTACACCCATTATAATGGCAGTATTAAAAAACAACAGACTATAAGTGTTGGAGAGGATGTGGAGGAATGGGAACCCTCATCCGCTGCTGGTGTGATTGTAGAATGGTCCAGCCACTATGGATGACTCTTTGGTGGTTCCTCAAAAAAGGAGCTATAGAATTTCCATATGATCCAGTGATTCCAGTGCTGGGTATATACCCTGAAGAAGTGAAAGCAAAGACACGAACAGATATATGCACACCAATGTTCATTGCAGAGTTGTTCACTATTGCCAAAAGTTGGAATCAACCCAGGTGCCCATCAACAGAAGAATGGATAAACAAAATGTGGTACATACATGTGGAATATTACTCAGATGTAAGAAGGAATAAAGTGGTAACACCAGGGATAACATGGATGAATCTTGAAGACCTTATGTTGAGTGAAGTAAGCCAGGCATTGAAGGATGAACAGTACATGACCTCACTGATATAAATTAAGGAAATTGAGCAGTCTCAGAGAGCTATTTACTGTAAGATAGGTCTAAAAGAAGTAGAAAGAGAAGAGATGGTTGTGAGCCATACAGATGTAATCTATGGTAAAGTGATAGAGTGTAGTTGTGTATTGAAGAGATAGGACAGGAGGGTAGTGATATTATTGCATTGGGTGGTGCAGGCTTGATAGGTGGATAGATTGAGAAGGGTAGGTCAGAAGGACCAGCATACTGGGGGGAGGGTTGGGAGAGGGACCAAGTGAACACTGGAGATTTGTAGGTATGAGGTTGAAAGTACAGAGGTGGGAAATCTCTCATGGCAAAATGACAAGGAAGGGTCACTGTTTTAGGATTTTGGTTGAGGGGCATTTGGGACAGGGCACACCTAGAGCAGGCTTCTAGGGAGTGTGTGAGTATTCATTCTGTCATAATGTGTTGTATCAGTGGGTGGAGACCCACATAATGAGCAGGAAGGAGTTGGTCTCCCATCTTTGAGAGGACCGATTTGTTCAGAAATAGACAGGCGGGAGTCTCTCAAGAGCAAAGGTGGTTCCTAATAGGAGAGGACAAACCAGTGTGTCAAGACCTCATGTGGCATGTAACCATGAATTTTGTCATCCAACGAGTCAAGACAGGGGGTCGTCATGGGCCCCGGGGGGATGGGGTGGGAGGAATAGAATAGATCAAACAGGGGATATTTAGTGGTCAGTTGAAATGTTCTTCATTACCATACAGTGATGGACACAGGACATGGTAAATATCATCAAGATTTATAGAAGTGTACGGTCTAAAATATAAACCATAGTGTAAACCATTGACATTGTTTAGTAGCTATGTTTCACTGTCTGTATATCAGTTATGACAATGCTACCATCCACATATAAAAAGGTATTAATATGGGGCTGGGAGGAAAGGGGGACAATTTTGGGTATATGAGAGTCTCCTGTATTCTGTGGGTGACTTTGCTGTGACCTAAAACTTCTTTGAAAACAAAATGAAAAATAGTGAGACACTAGGGCATGAGAGGGGGAAGATATCAGGGTACAGACTGGACACCACATATTGCAGTGATGAAAGGCAAAAGGGCAAAAAAAGTTTTTTTTATATATATATTTTTCATTTTTTAAAATAGCCCAATCTTTTAATTTTATTTTATTTTTAGTTTTATTTATATTTTTGTGTATTTTATCTCTTACATTTAAACTTATCATTATTATTTCATTTTCCTATTAAGTGTATTCAGCTATTGTAATGGTTTCATCTTTGGAGAAGCTTTGGATCACAGAAGGGTTACAACTGGGGCAGGGGAGGATCGTGGGTGTGGGATGTCAGGGATAGGGGATGCATGGGAGGAAGTTCACCTGAGCATAAATATAAGGCATATAAAAATGTTCAAATGTTCATGGGGCATTGTCACAGTGGGTGGAGAATCAGTCGATAAATGAGAGAATACTGAATTCCCATGGTGGAGAGCTCTGCCACATTCCCTCAGGGAGCAGCAACAGTCCCCCAAGTGCAGGGGCAGTGACTGGTGAAAGAGGATGATCCACTGCTGGGTCCTTAATATTGATGACTAGCCTTATGAGTCTTTGCTCTTGAAATTGAAACTTAGCCTATTGTTATAGGGTGCCTAAGGGTTGCCTTCTGAGAGCCTCCTTGTTGCTCAAATGGGGCCTCTCTAAACCAAACTCAGCATACGAATGCATTACCTTCCTCCCAGCGTGGGACATGACTCCCGGGGATGAGCCTCCCTGGCACCAAGGGATTGCTACCAAGCGCCAACTGGCAATGCGACTGGAAAAAGACCGTGAATAAAAGGGGGGAAAATGTAGAGACAAATGAGTTTATATGGCTAAGAGACTTCAAAATGAGTTGGGAGGTCATCCCAGAGGTAATGTTTATGCACATCTCAGCAGGATCTCATAGAATTCCAAAGTGGATATCACCCCAAACAGAGGGGCTCCTGAAGGCTCTGAAGACACCCAGGTCCTATGTCAGGGCAGATAGTTCCAGAGTTTGGTGCCTTGCCAGTGGGCCCTACTTTGGAGTTTGTGCTCCTGAGAGTGACAGAGTTGAACTCAACTATGTCTTCCCTGCACATGGCTCATCTGTCCCTTCTATTCAAACCTATACTTGGTGCTGGAGTTTGTAGGTGTATGTCCAGAGACTTGAGTCTTTGGGCTGTCCATGTGCCAGCTGGGCTCAGAACCTCAGTGGAGCAGCAACTCCAACTCCACAGCTCATTGGACTCACCAAGGACAACTGGCAGGGAGATGATGATGGACAATGGCTGTCCCAGGGAATGGAGAGAGTCTGCAGCTGCAGGCAGGTTAATCCCATCCATCTTCCCCATGGGATATAAGTCCCCTCCCAATTGGAGGTGAAGTGGACATCACCATCCCAGACTCCTCAGGATGGGGGGAAGAGCTATGGACTAGAGTGGACTTACTGGTATTCTACTATAGACCTTTTCTTATTCAAGCAATGGAAGAAATTACAACATTGATGTGAAGCCAGTGACCACTGGAGGCTCTGGAGGCAGGGAGAAGGAAAACCAATTATAATACAGGGTTTTTTTTTGGGACTTGGGAATTGTCCTGATTTGACATTGCAATGACAGATATAGGCCATTTTATATCATCATATAACATGCAGAACTGTGTGGGAGAGAGTGTGGTCTACAGTGCGAACTATGGTCCATGCTTAATGGCAAAGCCCCAGGATGTGTCTATCAATTGCAATGAATGTGCCACACTAATTAAGTATGTTTATGTGGGAGGTGTGGGAGGTGGGGTGTATGGGAATCTCTGTGTTTTTTGTGTAACATTTGTGTAATCTAAGTATCTTTTTAAAAAAATAAAGTGTCATTCTAGTGGGAATGAAATAGTATCTCATTGTCATTTTGATTTGCATGTCCCTAATGGCTCATGATGCTGAGAACCTTTTCATGTGTTTTATAGATATTTTTATCTCTTCTTTGGAGAACTATCTATTCAAGTCATTTTCTCACTTTTAAATTGGATTGTTTATTTTTTTATGTAATTTTTTAATGTAATTTTTTTGTAATTTGAAGGATTTCTTTTTTATATTTTTCACATCAAACCTTATTCAAATATGTGGTTTTCAAATATTTTCTCCCATTGTGTAGGTTGTCATTTTAATTACATGATAAATTCCTTTGAGGCCCAAAAGTTTTTAATTTTGATAAGGTTCCGTTTATCTTTTTTTTTCCTTTTGATGCTAGTGCTTTGAGTATAAAGTCTAAGAAACCATTACCTAACACAAGGACCTAAAGATGTTACCTTACATTTCTCCTAGGGCTTTTTAGTTCTGGTGCTTAAATTTAGGTCTTTGATCCATTTTAGTTGATTTTTGCTTATGGTTTAATGTAGGGGTCCAACTTCATAATTTTGCAAATGGAGATCCAGTTTTCCCAGCACCATTTCTTGAAGAGGGTTTTCTTACCCAATTCAGTGGTCTTTGCATCCTTGTCAAAAATAATTGTCCAAAAATATGAGGGTTGATTTCTGAGCTTTCAATTCCATTCCATTGGGCTATATGTCTTCCTTGTGTTAGTACTATGCTGTTTTAATTACTGTGGCTTTGTAATAAATTCTGAAAGTACGAGTCTTCCAACTTTGGTTCCTTTCCAAGATGGCTTTGGCTATTCAGGACCCATTAACCTTCCATATAAATATGATAATTGGCTTTTACATTTCTGCAAAGAAGATTTTTGTAATCTATTGGGATTGCATTGAATATGTAAATTATTTTGGGTAGAATTGACATATTAACAATATTTAATCTTCCAATCCATGTGTGTGGAATGTCTTTCCATTTATTTAGGTCAACTTTTATTTATCAATGTTTTGTCATTTTCTGTGTACAAGTTCTTTATATCATTGGTTAGATTTATTCCTAGATATTTGATTCTTTCAGTTGCTATTGAAATTTAATTTTACTTTCTTGATTTCTTCTTCTCATTTTTCATTACAAGTGTATAGAAACACTATGGATTTTTTGCACAACCACCTTGTAACCCACCACTTTGCTGAATTCATTTATTATCTCTGGAGACATTTTTTTGGATTTTTCAAAATTTTCTGCATATAGATCATGATATCAGAAATTAAGTAAAGTTTTACTTCTTCCTTTACAATTTGGATGTTTTTTATATTTTTTTCTTGCTTAATTGATCTGGCTAGCACTTCCGGTATAATGTTGAATAAAAGTGGTTATCTTGTCTTGTGCCTGATTTTAAAGGGAAAGCTTTCAATCTTTCACACCTAAGTATGATTTTAGCTGTGGATACTTCCTATATGCCCTTTTTAATGTTGAAGAAGTTTTCTTCTATTCCTAGTTTTCTAAGTGTTTTTATCAAGATAAGGTGCTAGATTTTTTTCAAATGCCTTTTCTCCTTAAGTTGATATGATCCTGTGTTTTTTCTTCAATCTGTTAGTAAGATATAATACATTAATTGATTTTCTTATGATGAACCACCCTTGCATACATGGGATTAATCCCACTTGAACATGGTGTATAATTCTTCTAATGTGATGTTTGATTCCATTTGCTAGTATTTTGTTGTACATCTTTACATCTTTATTCATAAGAGAAATTGGTTTGTAATTGTATTTCCTTGTGGTATTTTTATGTAGCTTTGATATGAGGGTGATGGTCTCATAGAATAAACTAGGGAGTGTTCCCTAATCTTCAATTCTTTGAAGAGTTTGAGCAAGATTGATGTTAATTCTTCTTGGAATAATTAGTATAATTCCCCTGTGAAGCCATCTAGTCCTGGATTTTTCTTTTTGGGAGATTTTCGACTACTGATTCAGTCTCTTTAATAGTTTTTGGTTTGTTGAGATCTATTCTTGAGTCAGTGTAGATGTTTTTGGAAATTTTCCATTTCATCTATGTTACCTAATTTGTTGGTGTACAGCTGTTCACAGTATACTCTTATTATTTCAGTGATATCTGTAGTAATGTTCCCCTTTTCATTTCTGATTTTAGTCATTTTGGGTCCTCGTTCTTTTTCTTCATCAAAATCTACCTGAATGTTTGCCAATTTTATTGACCTTTTCAAATAACCGACTTTTGGTTCGGTTGATTCTCTCAATTGTTTTTTATTCTCTATTTCATTTATCTCTGCTCTAATTTTTGTTATTTCCTTCATTCTTTTCAATTTGGACTAAGTTTGTTCTTCTTTTTCTAGTTCTACCAGTTTTGAGGTTAGGTGTCTTATTTGGAATCTTTCTTCTTTTTTAATGTAAGCATTTAGAACCATAAATTTATCTCAGCACTGCCTCTGCTGCATCCCATAAGTTTTGGTGTGTTGCATTTTCATTTCATTTGCCTCAAGATATTTTCTAATATCCTTGTGATTTTCTCTTTAATTCATTGGTTATTTAAGCATACATTGTTTATTTTCCATATATTTGTGAATTTTCCATTTCTCACTCTGTTGCTGATTTCTAGCTTCATTCCATTGTGGTTGGAGAAGATATGTTGTATGATTTCAATATTTTTTAATTAATTGGGATTTATTTAGTGACATAAGATATGGTTTATACTGGAGAATGATCCATGGGCACTCAAGAAGAATGTGTATTCTGTTATTGTTGGGTGAAGTGTTCTATATATTTCTGTTTGGTTTAGTTAATTCAGAGAACCATTCAAGTCTTGTATTTCCTTATTAATCTTCTGTCTAGATGTTCTATCCATTTTTTTTAGGAGGAACTGGGGATTGAACCCAGGACTTCATACAGGGGAAGCAGATGCTCAACCACTGAGCTACATTTGCTTCCTAATGAGAGTTGATTTTTTCATTTGTTTTGTTTTGTTTTTAGGAGGTACTGGGGATCGAACCTGGGACCTCATACATGGGAAGCAGGTGCTCAACCACTTGAGTTACATCTACTTCCCTCTATCTATCATTGAAAGTGGTATATTAAAGTATCCTACCATTAATGTAGTACCATCTATTTTTACCTTCAATCTGTTAGTATTTGCTTCATTTATTCTGGGACCCTGCTGTTAGGTTCATAGGTATTTATAATTGCTACATCTTCTTGTTAAATTAACCTCTTTATCAGTATATAATGACCATCTTTGCCCCTCTTAACAGTTTTTACTTAAAGCCTATTTTATCTGATATTAGTATAGCTACCCCAGCTCTCTTTTGGTTACTAGTTGCATGGTGTATTTTTTTCCTCCTTTCAATTTCAATGTACTTATGTATTTGGACTTAAGATGAGAGTCTTGTAAACAGCCAATTTAGTTTGCTAAAAGCTGTTGGGAGCAATATATCAGAAATGGGTTGGCTTTTATAATGGGAATTTATTAGAGTAAAAGCTTACACTTGTGAGGCTGTGAAAATGTCCAAATCAAGCATCATCAGAGATTCTGTCTCCCAGAAGGTCAGCTGGCAACAATCCTGGACTCCTACCATGTGGCAGGACACAATGGAGGTTTTGGCAGTCTGGGTCTCTGCCTTCTCCTCTAGGCTTACTTTCTTCACAAACTCAGTTATGGGCGATCAAGTATATGGTTCATCTCTCCCCTCTCCTCCAGGCCTCTCTCTCAGTCTCTCAGGGGCCTCTTTCCGTGCTGCTGTGCTGTGCTGATTCCAGCTCCCAGCCTCCAGGACCTCTTTCTCATCCTCTTGGGGTTACTCTGTCTCTGCCACTTTCATCTATGTGTTTCTATGTCTGTAGCTTTTTCTGTCTTGCATTTATAGAGGAGTCCAGCAAGATAATGAAGTCCTACCCTGGGTCAAGCCTCAATAAAGTAATCCATTCAAAGGTACCCAACTGAATCTAATCTAATCAAACTGTCCACAGGAATGAATTAGCTTCAAGAACATGATCTTTTCTGGGATCCACAAAAAAACTTCAAACTGTCTCAACAGCCCATAGTTGAGCCTTTTTAAACAAATTCTTTTATTAAAGCCTACTCTCACATTTATTTGATTTTTTATATTGTTACATTATTGAGTTCCTTTGCATTTCTGTTGGACATATTTTTCATATATTTTCCTTGTGGTTACCATGAGTTAAAATTTAACATCCTAAATATGTAGCTATCATATTTGTTGATATCAACTTGACCAATAGTGTACACCTACACTGTTCCAATACCCATCCATCCTCCCACCTTTATTGTGCTTGTTACAATTACATTATACATTAAATGTCCAAACCAATAGATTTATTGTTACCTTTTGTGCATTACATTCTAGCACCTGTAGGAAGTAAGAAGTGGAGTTACATAGCAAACAATACACTACAATAATACTGGCATTTATAATTACTCAATTATTACTTTTACCAGAGGTCTTTCTTTTTTATGCCACTATGAACCACTGTCTAGTGTCTTTTCCTTTCATCTGAAGAACACCTTTTAGTATTGCTTGTAGGGCTGGTCTAGTGATGAACTTAGTAAAACATTTCAAAAACATTCCCAGAAATGAAGAATATTGGGATTCAGAGTGAAACAGCCTATACTTGTGCATATACCCAACACAGTTAGTGAAAAAAGATGAACTTCCTCAGCTTTTGTTTGTCTGGGAATGTCTTCATTTTTTAAAGAAAGCCTCACAACAGATAAAATTCTTGGTTGGCAATTGTTTTCTTTCAGCACTTTAAGTATTTCAAACCACTGCCTTTTGGCCTCCATGGTATCTGATGAGAAATCAGCCCTTAATCTAACAGGGACTCCTTGTATATAACATGTTACTTTTTTCTGGCATCTTTTGGTCCTCTCTCCTTGTCATTTGCATTCAACAGTTTTTCAGTTTTTCATTTTTCTACAGATATACCCTATTTTCTTTCTCAGGGCTTCTTAGATGCATATATTCATGTCTTTTGCTAAGTTTAGGAATTTTTCTGTCATTATTTCTTTAAATATTCTTTCCAACCTTTCTTCTTTCTTTTCCTTCTGAGACCCCCATAACACATATATTGGTATGCTCAATGATGTCCCAGAGGTTTCTTAGGCTAGTTTTGAATTTTATAATTGTTTTTCTTTCTGCTCCTGAGCCTGACTCATTTCAGTTCTCATGTCTTTGAGTTTGCTGACTCTTTCTTCTGTCCACTCCAATCTGCTGTTAAAGCCATCTTGGGAGTTTTTCATTTCAGTTGTTGTGGTCTTCAACTTCAGCATTTCTGTTTAGTCCCTTTTAAAATGCCTGCCTCTTTATTGAGAGTCTCTTAGTTTTCCTGACATCCTTTAGTTCTTTCTATATACTTTTCTTCATCACCTTGAGCATTTTTGAGATCATTTTTAAAAACCCTTTCCCTTTTATGTCCACAGTCTGGTCTTTGTTGATATTTTCTAGAAATTTTTCTTCTTCCTTTGGATGTGCAATCTTTGCCTGTTTCTCTGCTTTTCTTATCATCTTTTATTGTACACCGAACACTTTAATATTTTAAAATGTTAACACTGGGATTTATTCCCTGGGATGTCTATTTCTTGAATTTGTAAGAAGCTGGTGATATGATGAAGATGTTCTTTGATTGTCAACCCTCCTTTCAAGAGGTTCCACCCAAGGCAAATACAAAGTGAAGATTCCTCCCTGTCTTTTCTGGGACGGTGTCTTGTCTTGGGCTTGTACTTAGGAGTTCCCCTGTTTACAGGAGTTTGACTATCCCCTCTACTTCCCATGAGACAGATCTTCTCCCTCTCTAAAGTGTTCCACTGCTAGAATTAAAGTATGTAAACTTTGCCCCAGACCATGTACCTCAATTTTTTCTTACATTGCTTTAT
Organism: Tolypeutes matacus; assembly: GCA_026826555.1. NCBI lineage: Eukaryota > Metazoa > Chordata > Mammalia > Cingulata > Chlamyphoridae > Tolypeutes > Tolypeutes matacus. The sequence goes on along the minus strand of JAKSZT010054380.1, from coordinate 945,296 downwards.
TGTCTCAAACTCTTTTGCCTGGACTATAAATTCTGGAAGGGGTGGAATGCCAGAGAGTAATTTTCCAAGTCAGTCACTCCCAGTGGAACAAGGCCAAGGACCCAAAAAGAGAGTTGCAGTTGGCTCTAAACTGTCCTGGAGAGAAGTTGGGCTGGGCAGGAAGGGCAGTGGGAGTTTCTTCCACGGCTCCTCAATACTGCACTTTTTTGAACTGCCCAGAAAATGCAGCCCTTCAACTGTCCTTGCAGCTCTGAGAAAGCATACTACCTTTAAGTCTCCTCTGCTGTCTTTGTCCAGGGTGGGTGGGAACAATGGCCATCCTCAAAGCCAGTCCCCCAGCTTCTGAAGTGGCTAATCAAAAGCCATGATCAGCAATTGCCACATGCCCACCCCTCTAGGGTTTAAACTCCTCTGCTTCCTGCCATAATAGTGGGGCTGCGCACTAGTGTCTGCTATGTGGAGAGAGTAATTTCCTATTTTTACCATAATTAACTAGCTTCTTCCTCCTGCTCTTCCCTGGATGCTGTACTGTGTTCCACTGGACCCTAGAGCTTCAAAGTAGTTGATTCAGACTAGCTTCTCAGTCCTCCATAGTTTTGAAGAGTGTAAATGGGTCCTGAGACCCAAAACTTTGAGAGTCATTAGATTAGACTACATCTGTGCAAGAACTCATGAAAGCAGAATGCCTTCAGTGATGGATAGGGAAATTAAAATAAATGCTAGCAAGATTGTAAATATAATCTGAACAAAGTTGTGGCTACTTCCAAATTCAACATTTCTCATCAAAGGCAAAGTGGTTGGTATTTTGCTGATTATAAGGGAATGTCAAGCCAACTTTAGTACATTTGTAGAACATTCTTATTTATATCAGGAATGCTATAAGGATCCTGCAACTGATATCACCTGTGTGCTTTATGTTCCAGACTCTGGGAAGGTGGGTAAAATTAAAATTTCACGATGGAAAAACCTCACCCAGTGTACCAGTCAGCATATGAACGCATTCAGTTTGATGTAGCCAAGGTTGATAATAAGATGCAAAAATCAAGCCTCCTTATTTCTTAGTTTTTTATCATTGTCTTTTAAAGAAAGCTGCTTTTGATCTTTTTGAATCATCTTTATAAAAGTCAAATCTATGGGAAGCAGATATGGCTCAAACAGTTGGGCACCAGCCTACTACATGGGAGGTCCTGGGTTCAGTTCATGGTGCCTCCTAAAGAAGACAGGCAAGACAATGAGCTGACATGACGGGCTGGTGTGGCAAGCTGACACACAAAAAAAGACTCAACAAGATGACACAACAAAGACACATAACAAGGAAACACAATGAGAGACACAATACGTGGGAACAGAGATGGCTCAAGCCATTGGATGCCTCCCTCCCACATGGGAGGTCCCAGATTCAGTTCCTGCTTCCTCCTAAAAAAAAAAAAAAAGATAAGCACACAATGAACAGACACAGAGGGCAGACAGCAACCATTAACAACGAGGTGGAGAGAAATAAATAAAATATATATATTTTTAATGTCAAATCTAGTCCTGATTCTCATAATTAACAGCATGTCTCCCCTGCTAGGGATACAGCTATGTTAACAAAAGTTAGCCTTAAAAATAACATTTTGTTATGTCCCTACAGAAGTAAAGGCAGTCTTTATGAGGCAGCCTACTCAATAGGAGAAAATATTTTGTAACCATGTCTGATAAGGCCTAATATCCAGCATATATAAAGAAATTCTACATCTAAAAAATAAAAAGACAAACAACCCATTTTAAAAATGGGCAAGAGATTTGAATAGACACTTCTCCAAAGAAGAAATACAAATGGCTAAAAAGCACATGAAAAGATGCTTAACATCACTAGCTATTAGGGAAATGCAAATCAGAATTATAATGAGATATCATCTTACACACATTAGACTGGTGGCTATTAAAAAAACAGAGGGCTACAAGTTTTGGAGAGGATGTGGAGGAATGGGAACCCTCATCCACTGCTGGTGGGAATGTAGAACGGTCCAGCCATTGTGGAGGACAGTTTGGTGGTTCCTCAAAAAACTAACTATAGAACTGCCATATGATCCAGCAATCCCATTGTTGGGTATATACCCAGAAGAATTGAGAGCAGGAGCATGAACATTGTACACCAATGTTCACAGCAGCATTATTCACTATTGCCAAAACTTGGAAACAACCCAAGTGTCCATCAACAGATTAATGGATAAGCAAATTGTGATAAGGACACACAATGGAATATTACTCAGCTATAAGAAGGAATGAAGTTATTGACACACGGGACAACATGAATGAATCTTGAAGATATTATGTTGAGTAAAGTAAGCCAGTCACTAAAGAAGAAATATTATATGACTTCACTGATATGACCTAAGCAAATTGAGCAGGTTCACAGAGCTAGTGTTTAGAAGATAAATTATCAGGAGACAGAAAGGGAGTAGAGGGTGGTGAGCCAATGCTCAAGATGGGCAAAACCTATGATAAGGTGGAAGGCGGTGGTTTGGCAGTGGATGGGGGTGATAGTGGTGCAGGGAGGAGAGTGGGATTGATGGTGCTGGAATGTGAGGGTTAGCAGGGTGGGGGCAGTGGGTTGGACTATCCATAGAACTGAGGGGAGGGCTGGAGGAAGAAAGAGGTTGACTCTGGTGATTTGTAGGTCTTCTATTAAAACTGTAATGGTGGGGATGTTCTTTTAGCAAATATGGCAGGGGAGGGTTATTGGTGCAGGTTGTTGGGGGTTGGGGAATATGTGGGAAAGGACACACTTGGGGCATGCTTCTATGGAATGTGGCAGTGTTTAACTTATCATAGGGTGTAATCTCAGCGGGTGGAGACCCACACAATAAACAAGAAAATATTAAATTGCCATCCTGGGGAGTCCTGCTATGTTCTCAAACAGAGGAGCAAGGGACTCTTGAGAACATAAGCAGTGCCTAATAAAAGCAAATGGACTAATATGTCAAGCCCTCAATATTAATGCTTATAACTATGAACCTTATTCTTCGAAAATTGCAACTTAGAGGTTACCATGGGTTCTGAGGAGAGGGGGAGGGGAAATGGACGGAGCATGGGACATTTTTAGGGCATTGGAGTTGTTCTTCATGATTTTGCAATAATGGATATAGGCCATTATACATTTTGTTAGAACCTATAAAAGTGTATAGTATAGAAAGTATACCATAATGTAAACCATTGATCATGGTGAGTGGCAATGCTTCAATATTTGTTCATCAATTGTAACAAAGGTACCATAGTCATGTAAGATGTTATTAATAGGGGGAAATGTGAATGGGAAGTGGGTGGGGTATATGGGAATCCCCTATATTTTCTATGTGACTTTTCTGTACCTAAAGCTTCTTTGAAAATAAAGTGAAAAATAAAAAGACACTGGAGGAACATACAGAAGAAATTGTCACTGTACATAAAAGATAACAGATCTTACAGCAATGAAAGAAATGATGGAAAATATTTTTTATTTTATTTTAATTTTTCATTTTGTACTTTGTGTTTTTTATTCTTTTTATTAATTTATTTTTTGGCTTTGTTTTTGAGGGGGTTTTGGATTGCAGAAGAGTTGCAAATGTAGCAGGGGAGGATCACTGGTGTAGGGTGTAAGTTTTGGGGGGATGTGTGGGGAAGGGTGCACCTGGGACATGCCTCTATGGAATATAAATGTATTCAAATAATCATGGGATGATGTCTCTGTGGGTGAAGACCCTCACAATAACTGAAAGAATATTGAATTCCCATCCTGGGGTGTCCTGCTACATTCTCTAATAGAGTGGCAAGAATCCCTAGAGTACAGGGGCAGTGCCTAGCAAAGGATGACAGACCAATAGGCCAGGCCCTTACTATTGATGCTTGTACTTATGAACCTTGTTCTTGTAAAATTGAAACTTAGCCTGGTATTATATATTGCCTAAGAGTTGCCTCCTGAAAGCCTCCTTGTTACTCAAATGTGGCATCTCTCTAAGCCAAACTCAGTATATAAACTCATATCTTCCCCTCGGTGTGGTACATGACTCCCTGGAATGAGCCTCCCTGGCACTGAGGGATTATTAAGTGCCAACTAGCAATGCAACTGGAAAAAGACCTTGACCAAAAGGAGGAAAGGGTAAAGACAAATGAGTTTATATGGCTAAGAGACTTCAAAGTGAGTCCGGAGGTCATTAGAGAGGTTATGCTTATGCACATCTCAGCAGGATCTCATTGACTGCCAAAGTAAATATTGCCTCAAATAGCAGGGCTCTGGAGGGCTCTGGAGATATCTAGACACTATAGTCAGGGCAGACAGTTCAGGAGTTTGGTGTCCTGCGAGTGGGTCCTACTTGGGGATTTATGCTACTCAGTGTGACAGAGTTGGACTCAGTTGTGGTTTCCCTACACATGGCTCTTCTGCCCCTTCTATTTGAGCCTATAGATAGTGCTAGAGTTGATAGGTGTATGTCCAAGAGACTTAAATCTTTGGGCTGTCCGTGGGTCAGCTGGGCCCTGAATCTCAACAGAGTTGCAACACCTCCAGTGGACCTACTCTCCAGTTCATTGGATTCATCCAGGACAGCTAACAAGGAGATGATGATAGATAATGACCATCCCAAGGAACAGAGAGAGTCTGCAACTGCAGGCAAGATAGACCCATCCATCTGCCCCATGGGATCTAAGCCCCCTCTCAATTAGAGGTGGAGTGAGCATCACTGTCCCAGAATCCTCAGGATTGGGGAATGAATGATGGACTAAAGTAGACTTACTGGTATTCTACTACAGACTTATTGTGGTTCTAGCAATAGAAGAACTGAGTAATATTCCATTGTATGCATACATGGAAGAACTGAGTATATTCCATTGTATGTATATACCACAATTTCTTTATCCATTCGTCTGTTGATGGACATTTGGTTTGTTTCCAACTTTTGGCAATAGTTGGAACATTGGTGTTTTCATATATCTGTTCATGTCCCTGCTTTCATTTCTTCTGGGTATATACCCAGCAGTGGGATTGTTGGATCATATGGCAGTTCTATAGTTAGCTTCCAGAGGAACCACCAAACTGTCCTCCACAATGGCTGCATCATTCTACATTCCCCCTAGTGTGGATAAGGGTTCCTATTCTTCCACATTCTCTACAACACTTGTAGTCCTCTGTTTTCTTTAATGGCCACCAGTCTAATGGGTGTAAGATCTCATTGTGGGTTTGATTTGCAATGCCCTAATAGCTAGTGATGTTGAACATCTTTTCATGTGCTATTTAGCCATTTGTATTTCTTCCTTGGAGAAGTGTCTATTCAAATCACTTGGCCATTGTTTAAATGGGTTGTTTGTCTTTTTATTTTTGATGTGTAGGATTTCTTTATATATGCTGGATATTAGGCCCCTATCAGATGTATAGTTGCCAAATATTTTCTCCCATCAAGTAGGCTGCATTTTCACTTTCTTGACAAACTCCTTTGAGGTGCAAAAGTTTTTAATTTAGAGGAGGTCCCATTTATCTATTTTTTCTTTTCATTGCTCATGCTTTTGTGTGTAAAGCTCATGAAACCATTTCCTAATACAAGATGTTGTAGAAGATTCCCTACATTATCTTCCAAGATCTTTATAGTCTTGGCTCTTATTTTTAGATCTTTGATCCATCGTGAATTGATTTTTCTAGAAGGTGTGAGATGGTGTTTCTCTCTCATTCTTTTGCATATGGATATCCAATTCTCCAAGCTCCATTTGTTGAAGAGGCCATTCTCTTCCAGGTAAGTGGACTTGGTGGCCTTGTTGAATATCATTTGACTGTATATGCAAGGATCTATATCAGAACTCTTAATTTATCTTTCCCCTTTCCCCTTTTGGTCAAGATATTTTTTCCAGATGCATTGCTAGTTGATGCTCGGTAATAATCCCTCGGTTCCAGGGAGGCTCATCCCCCAGAATCATGTCCCATGTGAGTTTATATGATGAGTTTGGCTAACAGAGAGGCCACATTTGAGCAACAAGGAGGCTTTCCAGAGGTAACTCTTGGCAATATATAATACTAGGCTAAGTTTCAATCTCACAAGAAAAGGTTCATAAGTACAATCATCAATATCAAGGGTCTGGTGTAATGGTCTGTCTACCTACACTAGGCCCTGCCCATATATTCAGGGCATTCTTGCCATTCTATTAGAGAATGTAGCAAGAGTAGCAAGGATGGGAATTCAATATTCTTTCAGTTATTGTGTGGGTCTCCACCCACCAAGACGATGCCCTGTAAACACTTGAACATACTCATGCCTTAGAGGCATGCCCTTTGGACCCCTCCCTATACATTCCCCCATCACCGACACCCCACACCAGCGATCCTCCCTTGCCACAGTTGTGACACTTAATGATCCAAAAACTCTCAAAATACAAAGTAAATAAATAAATAAAATAATAATTTAAAAATTAACAAATAAAAAATATTTTTAAAGTTTCAAATAAAATAATTTTTTATACTTTGTGTCTTTCATCACTGTAAGATCTGTTATCTTGTATGTACAGTGACAATTTCTTCTGTATGTTCTCCCAGTGTCTTATTTTTTCTTATTTTATCTTCAAAGAAGCTTTAGGTTACAGAAAAGTCACATAGAAAGTATAGGGGAGATATTAAAACTTTGCTACAAGATGGCGTTAGTGTAGGAGGGCACACACTGCAACCTTCCAGAGCAAGGCGGATTGTGGACGGGGTCCTGCCCGGGGGTCTGTGCTGTGCCCGTGTGGAATGAGAAGCTTGGGACATCTATCTGCACGGATCAACGGCGTGGATGGAATGGTAGAGATTCGTGAGTTTTAAGCCTGTCAGTGGTGGTTGGCATGGATGGCTGAGCCCCACAGTTAGGGAGAAAAAAAATAAAATTGCTAGTTGGAGCCACGAGTGGGGCGAGAAAGTTTTATTTTCTGGCTGCCAGGAGCCCCTTGGACCTTGGGTGAACAGAACAGCTGGAGCGAATCGGCATCCAGTGGACGGGAGGGGTGATTCTGTTCGGGGGAGGGAGTTGATTTGCCTAGCTGCCCAGGGATAAGCCCCAGGCCGCCGCGGAGCCAGGAATAGGGGACACTCTTCAAACAGGGAGGGTTCTGTTGGAAGACAGGGAAGGGAATTTTTTATTTTTACTTTTTGCCATTGATCTGGCTGCCTGGACCACCCCATAGTTTTGGGGAGTAGATAAGCCGACCTGAAGCAGCATCAGGCTGAGAGGAGAGGCGAATCTGCGGTCAAACTGATTTACACAGCAACCCGGTGACGCTGGTGCTCGGCTCCAGAAGGGGCGGAATTGGCTGTCTTTAGCACTCTGCACTGACTAACATCAGAGCTACAGCTACCCTGGGGAGTCCAGGAAGTGGGACATGCTTGATTAATTTCCACAGGGTCCCTTCCGTAAGGGGGTTGGTCTAGAGGAGGAATTATTTTGGGTCCTGTATTTCGCCAAAAAAAAAAAAGTGAGAAGGTCACTTCAATAAATGAAAAATAAATTCTTTTTAATTTAGTTTAATAGCTAAAAGCTGTTTCAGGACCTGCATATAGAACCCTGCAGGGAAATTGATTAATAAACACAAGCAGGCAGAAAGGATCCACATGGACCCTAGGGGAATCATTGACCCTCCTTAGCTCTGTTTGACTGCTTGCCTCTGTAGATCTTTGGTTTTTCTCTGTTTATTTCTTGTCTCTTGCTTTTCTTTCCTCTTTCCTACCCCCTTTCTTTTTTCTTTCATTTTTTTAAATTAGGTACTGCTAGCTTGTCACTTCTTTGCTGTGCTTCTTCAGTAATTTCCCACTCACTGTCTATATTGATTTTGTATTCCAAACTATCGCTTATCCTTCCTTCATCTTTCTGCCTTCTGCTTTCTGTTGTGGCTCTTAGATACAACATTTTTTCATAGGCCCACAACTTAAGGGTGTCAATTTCTATTCCATCTATTTTGTTTTCTTCTTTTTTTTTATTAGTATTAACTTTTCCTTTAAGCACTTTCTTTACTATTTCTTTCCCTCCTCATAACTCTAGCCTTCTAAATCACTATATATATATTCCTCCATTTGTTTTCCCAGTCCATTGTAGGAACTCCACTTTTTTTCCTATTACTCTACACTGCCTACACAAGTTAAATATTCATCCCATTAAGTCTCATTTGGCCCCTCTTCTAACTTTTATCAATATTACTATTATCCTTTTGCCTTCTTTACATCTTTTGATTCCTCTGGCCCTAATCTTTTGCCTTCAGGGGAACATAGAAAGAAGCAAGGAAATAAAATAAGAAGAAAAAGTGCCAAAGAGAAAACTTAACCCACACGCATAACCACCAACTAAATAAAACTCTAGAGCATAGAGTAAAGCTAATCAACTGAACAAACCCATCAAGATAATATGATGACCAGAGGGCAACAAAAAAATACAAATGACTCTGAGAAACAGGAAAACATGGACCAGTCCAAAGAACAAAATAAAAACCAGGAAGCAATGCACAACATCGAACAACTAATCAAAGCTATCCGAACAAAAATCATGGACCAACTTAAAGAAGTGAAGGAAGAGATTAAGGATATAAAGAAGACACTGGGCTATATTAGAAACCATGCATGTATCCCCAGACCTAGTTTTTCTCCCTAGGTCTGGTTTTTAGAACGCTGGTGATAAACTAAGCCTGATTTATTATATGACCATCCTGTATGGGAAAAGACTGTAACTCTGGGTATCTTTGGTCAACCTTAACAGATATAGCAGGGGATGGATACGGCTTGGGTGGTTGGGCATCCGTCTCCCATATGGAGGGACCCGGGTTCGACCGCCGGGACCTCCTGGTAAAAATGAAAAAAAAAAAGAAAATATAGAAGGCGCGTGGGCCCTGTGCGCAGGTGAGCCATCAGGCCCCATGCACAGGTGCGCCGCCAGGCCCCGCAAGCCATGCAGCAAGATGAGGATGTAACAGGAGAGTGACACAAGGGAGAGCCAAGATGAGACACACCGAAAAACCAGGAACTAAGGTGTCACAGGCGGTAGGACGCCTCTCTCCCACATCAGAGGTTCCGAGGCTCGAATCCCAGGGAAGACAGGAGGAGAAGGATGAGAAGAGAGGGCAGGAAATAGACACAGAGAGTTGCCCAGAGAATGGACACAGAAACAGCAAAACCGGGGGGGGGAGGGAGGTGTGTGTGTAAAATGGATAAAAGTAAATAAATCCTTAAAAAAATGTAAAAAAAAAAATTTTTACAGAAAATATATAAGAACTTGTATTAAAAAAAAATAGAGAAATAAAGTGGAAGAAAATAAAAAAATAAAAAAATAAAAGACACTGGGAGAACATACTGAAGAAATTGCAAACATGCCTAAAAAGATAATGGATATGATGGTGAACAATGGCACAATCCAAGAAATCAAAAAGACGTTGGATTCACATAACAGCAGATTTGAACAGGCAGAAGAAAGAATTAGTGATATGGAAGACAATACAGCTGAAATCAAAGAGATAGTAGAACAGATAGACAAAAAGATAGAAAAAATCCAGGAAGGACTCAGGGAATTAACTGATAACACATAACGCACAAACATACGCATTATGGGCATCCCAGAAGGAGAAGAAAAGGGAAAGGGAACAGAAGGAGTGTTGAAGGACCTTATGGCTGAAAACTTCCCAACTCTATTGAGAGAGATGGAAGTGCAGATCCAGGAAGCACAGTGCACCCCAAATAGTATAAATCCCAACAGGCCAACTCCAAGACATATACTTGTCAAAATGTCCAATGCTCAAGACAAAGAGAAAATACTCAAGGCAGCAAGAGAAAAGAGAACCATCACATACAAGGGAAGCACAATAAGATTAAGTGCTGATTTCTCAGCTGAAACCATGGAGGCAAGAAGACAACGGTATGACATACTCAAAATACTAAAAGATAAAACTTCCAGCCACGAATTCTCTATCCAGCAAAACTGGCATTCAAAAATGATGGAGAGTTCAAAATATTCACAGATAAACAGAAATTAAAAGAGTATGTCAATAAGAAACCAGCACTTCAAGAAATACTAAAGGATTCTCTACAAGTTGAAAGGAAAAAACAAGGGAGAGGGAGTTGAAGGAGAGTTTAAAAACAACTGAAAAGACAAAAAGAGAAACAAAACAACATATGACATACATTAACCCAAAGAAAAAATGGCTGAAGTAAGAAATTCGTTACAGGTAATAACAATGAATGTTAATGGCTTAAATTCACCAATCAAAAGACACAGATGGCAGAATGAATAAGAAAATATGGTCCATCTATATGCTGTCTACAATAAACCGACCTTCGACCCAGGGATTCAAGGAGGCTGAAATTGAATGGCTGGAAAACCATTTTACAAGCTAACAATAGCCAAAAAAAGGGCAGGAATAGCTATTCTAATATCAGACAAAATAGACTTTAAATGCAAAACTATTGTAAGAGACAAAGATGGACACTGCATATTAGTAAAAGGAGTAATCTCTCAAGAAGAGAGAAAATCATCAACATTTACGCACCTAATCGGGGTGCCTCAAAATACGTGAGGCAAACTCTGCAAAAACTAAGAGGAGAAATAAATGCCTCTACAATTATAGCAGGGGATTTCAACACACCACTATCATCATTAGACAGAACATCCAGACAGAGAATCAATAAAGAAACAAAGGCACTCAACAATACATTAGAAGACCTGGAATTAATAGACATATACAGAACACTACACCCAAATACAGCGGGATTTACATTCTTCTCAAGTACACATGGAGCATACTCCAAAATAGACGACAAGCTAGGCTACAGAACAACTCTCAATGAATTCAGGAAAATTGAGATTATACAAAGTAATTTCTCTGACCACAACGGAATGAAATTTGAAATCACTAAGGGCCAGAGAAACAGGTTAGGCACAAGGATATGGAAGTTAAACAACACACTCTTAGACAAACAGTGGGTCAAAGAGGAAATCTCAAAAGAAATCAGTAGCTACCTTGAAACTAATGAAAACGACAACACAACATATCAAAACCTATGGGATTCAGCAAAAGCAGTCCTGAGAGGGAACTTCATAGCCATAAATTCGTATATTAAAAAAGAAGAAAGAGCTAAAATTGAAGACCTAACTGCACACTTGGAGGAACTGGAAAAACAACAACAAACTAAACCTAAAGGAAGTAGAAAGCAGGAAATAACAAAGATTAGAGCAGAACTAAATGAAATAGAGAATTAGAAAGCACTGGAAACAATAAACAAAACCAAAAGCTGGTTCTTTGAGAATAACAATAAAATTGACAAACCCTTACCCAGACTACCAAAAAAAAGAGAGAACAGATGCAAATACATAAAATAAGGAATGAGCAAGGGGATATCACTACTGACTCCACAGAAATAAAGAGTATCATAAGAGGATACTTTGAAAAATTATATGCCAACAAGAATGACAATTTAGAGGAAATGGACAAGTTTCTAGAAACCCACAAACAGCCTACATTGATGAAAGAAGAAATACATGAACTCAACAGTCAATTACAAGTAAAGAGATAGACTCAGTCATCAAAAACCTCCCAACTAAGAAGAGCCCAGGACCAGATGGCTTCACAGCTGAATTCTACCAAACATTCCGGAAAGAGCTAACACAAATTCTGCAAATAGAAGTAGAAGGAATATTGCCTAACTCATTCTATGATGCCAACATTACCCTAATACCAAAACCAAATAAAGATACCACAAGAAAGGAAAATTACAGACTAATTTCTCTAATGAACCTAGATGCTAAAATCCTCAACAAAATACTTGCTAATTGCATTCAACAACATATCAAAAGGATTATACACCATGACCAAGTGGGTTTCATCCCGGGTATGCAAGGATGGTTCAATATAAGAAAATCAATCAATGTAATACACCACATAAACAGATTGAAAGAAAAAAATCACATGATCATCTCTTTAGATACAGAAAAAGCATTCGACAAAATACAGCACTCTTTCCTCATAAAAACACTACAAAAGATAGGAATAGACGGAAATTTTCTGAATAAGATAAAGGCTATATATGAAAAACCCAAAGCTAACAGCATTTTCAACGGTGAAATCCTAAAAGCCTTCCCTCTGAGATCGGGAACTAGACAAGTATGCCCACCATCACCACTCCTATTTAACATTGTGTTAGAAGTACTTGCGTGAACACTGAGACAAGAAAAGGACTTTAAAGGCATCCAGATTGGAAAAGAAGAAGTAAAAATTTCATTATTTGCAGATGACATGATCCTATACATAAAAAACCCTGAGAAATCTACAACAAGGCTTCTAGAACTTATAAAGGAGTTCAGTAATGTTGCAGGCTATAAGATCAATGCTCAAAAATCAGTAGTATTTCTATACACCAATAACAAGCAAACTGAGGAGGAAATCAGGAAAAAAAATACCATTTCCAATAGCAACTAAAAGAATCAAATACCTAGGAATAAATTTAACTAAAGAAAACTACACAACACTGTTAAAGGAAATCAAAGAAGACTTAAATAAATGGAAAAATATTCCCTGTTCATGGATAGGAAGACTAAACATCATCAAGATGTCTTTCCTACCCAAACTAATCTACAGATTTAATGCAATCACAATAAAAGTCAACACTGTATTTTTTTAAGGAACTGGAAAAACTAACCACAAAATATATTTGGAGAGGCAAGAGGCCCCGAATTGCCAAAGACATATTGAAAAAGAAAAATGAAGTTGGAGGTATCACACTACCTGACTTTAAAACATACTACAAAGCTACAGTGATCAAAACTGCATGGCATTGGCACAAGGATACACCTACTGACCAATGGAACCGAATTGAGAGTTCTGATATAGATCCTCGCATATACAGTCATCTGATATTTGACAAGGCCACGAAGCCCACTCAGTTGGGAGAGAATGGCCTCTTTAAGAAGTGGTGCTTGGAGAACTGGATATCCATATCCAAAAGACTGAGAGAAGAATACCATCTCACACCTTATACAAAAATTAACTCAAGATGGATCAAAGATCTAAATATAAGAGCCCAAACCATAAAGACCTTGGAAGATAATGTAGGGAAGCATCTACAGGACTTTGTAATAGGAAATGGTTTCATGAACTTCACAGCCAAAGCACGAGCAGCAAGAGAAAAAATAGATAAATGGGATCTCATCAAAATTAAAAACTTCTGCACCTCAAAGGATGTTATTAAGAAAATAAAAAGGCAGCCTACCCAATGGGAGAAAATATTTGGCAACCATACATCTGATAGGAGCCTAATATCCTGCATATATAAAGAAATTCTACACCTTGAAAATAAAAAGACAAAGAACCCATTAAAAATGGGCAAGTGACCTGAAAAGACACTTCTCCAAGCAAGAAATACAAATGGCTAAAAAGCACATGAAAAAATGCTCAACATTGCTTGCTATCAGGGAAATGCAAATCAAAACTACAATGAGATACCATCTTACACCCATCAGAATAGCAGCTATTAAAAAAACAGGAGACACTAAATGTTGGAGAGGATGTGAAGGAATAGGAACCCTCATCCACTGCTGGTGGGACTGTGGTATGGTCCAGCCACTGTGGAGGACAGTTTGGCGGTTCCTCATAAAATTAACAATAGATCTTCCGAATGATCCAGCAACTCCACTGCTGGGTATATACCCACAAGAACTGAAAGCAAAGACACAAACAGATATATGCACACCAATGTTCATAGTGGCATTGTTCACCATTGCCAAAAGTTGGAATCAGCACCGGTGCCATGAATAGATGAATGGATAAGCTGGCACATAGGTAGGCCAAAGGCTCCAGTCTCTGGAAGTACACCTAAAAACTCCAGCATCACATATAAGTTTGAATAGAAGGGACTGTTGGACCATGTGCAGGGAGGACTTATTTGAGTCAAACACTGTCACTCTCAGGAGCACAGATTCCAAAGTAGAGCCCACTAATAAGGCGTCAGTCTCTGGGGCTATCCCCCCTTATATAGGACCTGGGTGTCTCCAGAGCCCTCAGGAGGCCCTCTGTGTGGGGTGATATCCACTTTGGTGTTCTATGAGATCCTACTGAGGTGTGCATAAGCATTACTCTGGGATTACCTTCCCCCCAACGTGGGACATGACTCCCGGGGATTAGCCTCCCTGGCAACGAGGGATTAATACCAAGTGCCAACTGGCAACACAACTGGAAAAAGACCTTGAATAAAAGGGGGAAAAGGTAAAGACAAATGAGTTCCAGTGGCTAAAAGACTTCAAAGAGAGTCGGGAGGTCATCCTAGAGGTAACGCTCACGCACACCTCAGTAGGAGCTCATAGAACATCAAAATGCCTATCACCCCACACAGAGGGGCTCCTGAGAGCTCTGGAAACACCCAGGTCCTATACAAGGGGGGATAGCTCCAGAGACTGACATCTTATCAGCGGGCTCTATTTTGGAATCTGTGCTCCTGAGAGTGACAGAATTGGACTCAAATAAGTCCTCCCTGCACATGGTTCATCAGTCCCTTCTATTCAAACCTATATGTGATGCTGGAGTTTTTAGGTATACTTCCAGAGACTGGAGCCTCTGGCCTATCTATGTGCCAGGTGTGCGTGGAATCTTGGTGGAGCTGCAACTCCTACCCTACAGCTCAATGGACTCATCCAAGTCACCTGGCGAGAAGACAACAATGGGCAACGGCCATCCCAGGGAATGGAGAGGGCCTGCATCTGCAGGCAGGATCATCCCACCCACCATATCCATGGGATATAAGCCCTCTCTCACTTGGAGGTGGAGTGGACATCACCATCCCAGTCCCCTCAGGATTGGGGGAAGAACTATGGACTAGAGTGGACTTGATGGTATTCTGTTGTACACATATGGTGATTCTAGCAATGGAAGAAATTATAACAGTGAGGTGGAGCTAGTGGCCACTGGACACTTTTGGGGCAGGAAGGGGATGTGCAGTTGAAATACAGGGGCTTTTTTGGGATTTGGAGGTTGTCCTGAGTGCCATTGTGGCAACGGATGCAGGCCATTTTAAATCAGCACACACCATTTAGAACTGTGTGGGAGAGAGTGTGGTCTACAATGTGAACTGTGGTCTATGGTTGATGGCAAGGCCCCAGGATGTGTAAGTCCATTGAGAGTGATGGGCCACACTTATGGGAGATGTTTGTGTGGGATGTGGTGGGAGGTGTGGGAGGTGGGGAACATGGGAATCCCGGTAGATTCTGTGTAATATTTTAGGTAATCTAAGCACCTCTTAAAATATATATATATATACATAAATAACATTTTTGTAAGAAAATGCACATATATGCATATATATTTATATATCATTTTACAAATATTGGTATATACTGTGAAAATTTTGATTTTTTACCCACAATAAAAAATTAATTAATTAAAAAAAGAAAAGAAAGTATAGGGGATTTCCATATACCCAATGACCTCCCCTCTTCTACTCTCCTCTATTAATAATATTTTACATATGGATGGTACATTTGTTACAATTGATGTACAAATATTGAAGCATTGCTACTAAGAATGGTCAATGGTGCACATTATGGTTTACATTTTGCACCGTACACCTTTATAGGTTTTGACAAAATTTAAAATGGCCTGTATCCGTTATTGCAAGATCATGCAAAACAATTCTAATGCCCTAAAAATACCCTATGTTCCACCTATTCTATTCTTCCCTCCCCCTCTCCTCAGAACCCATAGTGACCACTATGTTGCAATTTTTGTAGAATAAGGTTCATAGATATAGGTGTTAATATTGAGGGCTTGACATGTTGGTCCATCTTCTTTTGTTAGGCACTGCCTGTGTGCTCGAGATTCTTGCCACTCTAAATTGAGAACATAGTAGGACTCCCCAGGATGGGAGTTTAATATTTATTTATTTATTGTGTGGGTCTTCATCCACGGAGATAACACACTATGATAAGAAGACCACATACATTTTCCATAGAGGCATGCCCCAGGTGTGCCCTATCCCACTATCCCCTCACACCCAACACCCTATGCCAGTAATCCTCCCCTGCCATATTTGCCAAAAGAACATTTGCACCATTGTAGTTTTAAACACAAACCTGCAAATCCCCAGAGTTCATCTGCTCCTTCCTCCAACCCGCCCCCCAGTTACATGGGTAGTCCAACCCAAACCTTCACCACCCTACTCCCCCTCACAGACTAGCACCATCAACCCAATCACATCAGCGCACCACTTTCACTCCCATCCAGTGTCCAACAACACCCTTCCACCTTATCATAGACTTTGCCCATATGGGCATCGGCTCACCACCCTCTACTCCCTTTCTCCTGTTAACCTATCTTCCAGACTCTAGCTCTGTGAGTCTTCTCAATTTGCTTAAGTCATATCAATGAGATCATGTAATATTTGTCCAGTGACTGGATTTACTTAACTCAAAATGAAGTCTTCAAGATTCATCCATGCTATCCCATGTGTTAATACTGCATTCCTTCTTACACCTGAGTAATATTCCATTATATATATATATATATACCCCATTTGCTCTTCCATTCATTTGTTGATGGACTCTTGGGTTGCTTCCAACTTTTGGCAATAGTGAATAATGCCACTATGAACATTGGTGTGTATATATCTGTTCATGTCCCTGCTTTCAATTCTTCAGGGTACATACCCAGAAGTGGGATTGCTGGATCATATGGAAGTTCTAGAGTTAGCTTCTTGAGGAAACAACAAACTGTCCTCCACAATGGCTGCACTATTCTATATTCCCACCAGCAGTGGATGAGTGTTCCCTTTCCTCCACATCCTCTCCAACACTTTCAGCCCTCTGTTTTTTAAAAAGGCAACAGTCTAATAGCGGTACAATGATATCTTATAATTTTGATTTGCATTTCCCTAATAGTTAGTGATGTTGAGCATCTTTTCATGTGATATTTAGCCATTTGCATTCCTTCTTTGGAGAAATGTCTATTCAAATCTCTTGCCCAATTTTTAAATGGGTTGTTTGTCTTTTATTTTTGAGATGTAGGATTTCTTTATATATGCTGGATATTAGGCCCTTATCAGTTAGATGATTACTAAATATTTTCTCCCTTTGAGTAGGCTGTCTTTTCACTTTCCTGACAAACTCCTTTGAAGTGCAAAAGTTTTTAATTTTGAGGAGGTCCCATTTATCTTTTTTTGTCATTGTTGCTCACACTTTGGGTGTAAAGTTTATGAAACCATTTCCTACTACAAGTTCTCATAGATGCATCCCTACATTATCTTCTAGGAGATATGATCTTGGCTCTTATATTCAGATCTTTGATCCATCTTGAGTTAATTTTTGTATGTAGCATGTTACGGCGATCCTTGCTCATTTCTTTTGGCTATGGATATCCAGTTCTTTAAGCACCATTTGTTGAAGAGGCCATTCTTTCTCAGTTGAGTGAGCTTGGTGGCTTTGTCAAATATCAGTTGACCATATATGCAAGGATCTATATCAGAATTCTCAATTCTGTTCCATTGGTCAGTATGTATATTTTTATGCCAATACCATGCAGTTTTGACCACTGTAGCTTTGTAGTATGTCTTAAAGTAGAGTAATGTGATTCCTCCAATTTTTTTTTCAATATGTCTTTGGGTATTTGGGGTCCCTTGCCCTTCCAAATAAATTTCATAATTAGCCCTTCCAATTCAATAAAAATGCTGTTGTAATTTTTATTGGGATTGCGTTAAATCTGTAAATCAATTTGAGTAGGACAGACATCTTAATGATGTTTAGCCTTCCAATCCATGAACATGGAATATTCTTCCACTTATTTAGGTCTTCTTTGATTTCCTTTAACGATGTTTTGTAGTTTTATGTGTACAAGTCCTTTACATCTTTAGTTAAGTTTATTCCTAAGTATTTGATTATTTTAGTTGCTATTGTAAATGGGATTTTTTTTCTTGATTTTCTCCTCAGATTGCTCATTACTGGTGTACAGAAATGCTACGGATTTTTGCATGTAGATCTTATATCCTGCCACTTTACTGAACTCGTTTATCACTTTAGAAGCTTTGTTGAAGATTTCTCAGGGCTTTCTATATATAGGAGCATGTCATCTGCAAATAGTGAAATTTTTACTCCTTTCCTTACAATTTGGATTCCTTTTGTATTTTTTTCTTGCCTACGTGTTTGAGCAAGTACTTGTAACATAGGTTAAATAAGGGCAGTGAGAGTGGGCGTCTTTGCCTTATTCCGGATCATAGAGGGAAAGCCTTTTGTATTTCACCATTGAATGTGATGTTAGCTGTGGGTTTTTCATATATACACTTCATCATTTTGACGTTGAGAGAGGTGAGGGGGAGAACAGCTAAAGGAGCTATTCTCCTTTGCTGATTCCCGTCACGGTTTTCATTCTCTTTTCACAAAGCACAAGGTCAGTGTGTACGTGCAGGGGCTCCGAAAGTTCCAGGCTGTGCAGGAGATAATGGAGAGACAGAATGCCCTAAGTAACAGAGCAAAGCAAGAATGTTCCTACTGTTTTCAGCAGGAACTTAAAGCAGCGGTTTTCTGCCCACCCAGCACTTTTCTGCTTGCACAGTAAAGATGTTTTAACCAAAGAGCTCCCACATCTACCCCTTTTTTGTTTTGCTGTTCTAGCTATTTTGCGGTAGGAAGTGGGCTAGATGAGGCAGTGACCAAGGCGATGAATTCTGTTCAGTGTGACAAGCTGATGGATTAACCTAAGGATTGACAATGAAACAAGAAGCATGGTTATTCCAATGAGAGATATTACCCAGATTCTTATGTTTAGGCCATAAAACCAATTAGATTTAACCATTGTAGATATCATTGAGTGTTTGAAACATGTTTTTTTTGTGTGTAAGAATTTGTTTTTGAGACAAATTTTGAGATGTTCTAGACATTGCTGGAGAGCAAGCACCTCTCCCTGTAGATGGGAGGAGAAGGCCCCTTGTAAGTGGGTTTTCACTTGTTCCCAGGAGAGCTGGGAACTGTTCCAAGGTAAAGGAATAACATAAACTTTTACATGTTCCCAATCGCAATGCAACTCTTGTCTGGTAAGCAGAGCTTGTTGTTTCTTGCCTATCCAAAGAATAGATGCTTCTAATTCATCAAGTCTTACAAAAATATTATTATCAATATGAGTTTGTGTTAAAAGTTCATTGGTGACATTGGTCATAATTTGATTAACAACATGAGCAGTTTGGACAGATTCTTTTAAGGCAACTGCCACAGTGGTGGCAGTGGCCGCTATGATAATGGCTGAAATAATTGAAGTATTAAATGTACCAATGAATCTTTTAGGTCTACTAAGTGAAAGGGCTTTATTGAATTGAGCTATCCCTGAGGAGCCTTCCCAGGGACGAGACAAATTAACCGGTAGCCATGCCTGTGCTTGCCTTTTAAGTAGGAATATGGAAGTAATGTTGAGTTTGGTTATATTTTCATGGGATACACAAGAAGCAAAATAAGCTCCTGTGTGTAAAGCAAGGTTGAAGATATTATTAACAAAGCTGACATTGGTAATGAGGGTTAAGAGTAACATAAAAGGATGAAAGGTACAAATCATAATGGAGTTTGTAAGGTTATGGGACAAATTCAGGCTGAAAATATTATTGTTATGTGTGTAATCTCCATGCAAGACAACACGGTTAAAGAAAGGCAATCCAAGGAGCCAAGTTTGTAAATGCCAAGGACTGAAGAGAGATTTTGAGGTGTTGATAATTTGCATATGAAGGGTGGGCCAGAGAGACCCCCATTAGCCCAACTGATGCTATGATTAGAGGGGTTGAAGAAGTTAATAATATGATTGTTGCTGGATAAGTGTCCTTTAGGACCCCAGTCGAAAATAGTAAGATTATACAATAAAGAGGTATAATGGGGATGGAGGGTCCAACAGGGGAGCCAAAAGACATTAAGAGAGTCGGGGCTCCAATGAGAATTCTGGTGACAGTGGCCGACAGGAGGAAGATTGCAATTGAGAGGAGAGAATGAAGAAGAGTTAACTGAGATGGCCCTAATAAAGATGAGGTTAGCAGGTTGAGAATTAAACCTTGGCTGATAGTGTAAGTAATACTGAGGTATGATTTGAGGGCATAAGGGAGAGGTGGATGAAAAGCATAAAGGGGGTAAATTGGACAGAAATGTAATTGTATGCTTGAAGGATAGCCAATCATTGCCCTCTTAAGGGGGCTTGATGGAGGGACCCAGTTTCCCCCAGTCCAGATGGTATCATTGGTAGACAGTGGGGGTTCAGGATCCCACCATGTGACTAGATTAAAGATGGGGGGATTTAAGATGTGAGTCCAATAGTGATGTACATTAGCTAAAGTTAGTAAGAAGAAAAGAAGAAGGACACTTAGTACCTGTGTGGATTTGATGCTATTACAGCTAAATATGCAAGAAACTTATTTTCAGGGGAGGGTGGTACCCCAGTGAGAGAGAGCACCTTGGTAGCCCTTTGGTCTAATTGTTTAAGATTTCCCCAAGTTACTCCCTGAGCTTGGATAACGTTACGGCATGGTTGTATCCGGGAGTTCCTTTGTTCCTCCATCGTTATCTTCTCCATCTGTGGTATTGGGTTAATGGGTGATTTTTCCAGCTCATGGTATAGCTTCACGACTTTTGCTGGCAGCCATGGGGGAGTCTGTAGGAGTAAGAACACATGCATACCCTCGCCCCCATGTTATAAAGGCACAGGGTCCTTTCCAAGATCCATCTCCTAACATTTCCTTGTTAGCTCATGTTTGATGACTCTCCCAATGAGGGGAGAAATGTTTTTCAGCTGCTGAGAGGCCATCTTTATCACAATTTTTAAAATTTCAAGTATATAGTGCTAGGGCTGTTGCATTTCTAGGGGAGGTACCCATACTGCCCCTTTTTTGTTTTTTAATGACAGTTTTGAGAATTTGGTGAGTTCTTTCAATGATGGCTTGTCCTCCATGGTTGTAAGGGATGCCAGTGTTATGTGTGATAGTCCATTGTCCTGAGCATTAGACAATTTGGTAAGTATGTCTTGGGATAGGCCTGTTAGGATTTATACTGTTTGGGGTGCACTGCACTTCCTGAATATGTGTGTCCATGTCCTTTTAAAGAGTTGAGAAATTTCCAGCCATTATTTCGTCCAACACTCCTTCTTTCCCCTTTCCCTTCTCTTCTCCCTCTGAGATGGCTATAATGCATATGTTTTTGCATTTGGGGTTGTCATTCAAATCCCTGAATCCCTGATGGATTTTTTTCTATCTTTTTATCTCTCTTTTCTACTGTCTGATTTCAGATGTACTGTCTGCAACATCACTGATTCTTTCCTTTGCCTGCTCAAATTTGCTATTATGTACTTCCAGTGTCTTTTTGATTTTTGGATTGTGCCATTCATCACCATCAGATCCATTATCTTTTTATGTATGTTTATGATTTCTTCACTATGTTCCCCCAGTGTCTTCTTAATATCCTTTATCTCTTCCTTCACTCCATTAAGTTGATTCACGATATTTGCTTGGACATTCTTGACTTGTTGTTCCACATTCTGCATCTCCTCCTGTTTTTTTAGTTTGTTCATTAGACTGGGCCATGTCTTCCTGTTTCTTAGTATGCCTTGTAATTTTTTGTTGGTGTCTAGACATCTGTTTATCTTTATGTGCTTATTTGGTTGGTTAGCTTCTCTTTCTACTCTAAGGTTTTATTTTGTGGGTTTTTGTGTGTGTGTGTGTGTGTATGTGTGTGGTAAGTTTCCTTTTTGACACTTGGTTCCTCTTATTTAAATCCTTTTAGTTGTCTGTATTCCCTTGAAAAAATATTAGGACCATAGGAAAGGAAAGAGAGAAGAAAAAATGAATCATAGTAATAATAATAAAAATGTTGGAAGAGGAAACATACAAAAGCCAGGAAAATAAATAATTAATATGAGTTAAAAATAAGTTTTAAAAAAATACAAAGGAATAAAAATTAAAAAGCTGGAATAAAAAAATGAAACAAGAAAAAAGTAGAAAAAATGAACAAATTGAAAGGCTGGAAAGATGAGAAGAGAAGGAAAATAAAAGAGATAGGGCACAAGAAAAGGGGGAATGAAAGAAAAACAAGAAAAATTAGAGGATGGTAAAATGAAGGAAATAAAAGAAATAATGAAAGTAAGTAGAAAAAAATAAGTAAAAGGAAAAAAAGGAAATGAAGAAAGGGAAAAGATATCAAACAACAAAACAAAACAAAACAAAACAAAAAACAACCCAGTAAAAACAGGATTCCCTCTTAAGCCCCTAGGAACCATCTTAGATTGCCATTGCTCATCAGTCTATCTCCCTGCAGCCTTCAGCTCACAAGTGAGGTCCCCAGTTGTAGCAAATAAAGAATAAATAAATAAATAAATAACAGATTGAAAAATCCTAAAACAAAAGAAATCTCAGTCTATACACTCCCTGTCAGAAGGTGCCAGCTGGGTGCTTGATAGCCCAGTAGATCACTCTCTGGATGTCTTCTCTTAGTAGGTGCTGGGAATTGACCCAGGGACCTTGTTTATGCAAGGTAGGAGTTCCTGCATGGAGCTACACTCACTCCACATGTTAAGTAGGCCTCTAAAAGCTTTCCTGGCTCTTCCCACCCCCATTCCCTCAGGCGAGTTGGGCTTCTATTAGTTTGCAAGAGAGGAGCTGGTTAGGTGCCTGTCTCTACCCCCTCACTGTCCTAGTTCTCTCTCCCAGGGCAGCTGGGTTTGAGAACCTGCCTGATCAGATCCCACACCCCTCTCCCCAAGGCCACTTCAATGCTCGTTGGGGTCTTTTTTGAGATTCACAGAGGGCTCAACTGGCCAAACTCACTGAAAAGAAACCACTCTCCACCCTCTGCCAGACCCCTCTTCTTCCTAGGGAATGTTCTTTCCCACTCAGTTGGCTGCAGTGAGCCAGGGGCTTTACTAAGTTTATTTGCCTTGAGGGTGTGTGCTGTTCCCAGCCACAGGGGATGTAACTCATGGTTTTCCTTTGGCTTCTGTATTGGGAAAAAATTTAGTGAGTATTGTTCAAACCTAAAAGTGAAACATCATGCAGGAAACTTTGTTAATCAGCAAACCAATGCCTTGCTAGTCAGCACTTTTCATATTTCAGCAGGAATGATGAGAACTAGAACAGTGGGCACATTGGGGATGTTTTGTAACAAATAAGAGCAGATGGGGTGTGTTCCAGGGAGTATTGTGCTCCTCCTTGGGAAGGCTGGCCACTTTCTCAGGGACTGGTGCATAAACCTTGGAATGTACTGCCTGGGGAGTGTTGTGTTCCTTCCTGACGAGGCTGGCCACTTCCTCAGGAATTGATACAGAACTCGCAAGTTGACATCTATAGTATCGAGTTCATTGATTATGAGCACATTAAAAGGGAAAGCCCCTGGTCAGGCCAGTTGAAGTCCCACCCTGAGAAAGGGTGCTCTGCACAGGTATCAGCTGCTGATTCAGGACTTCTCAGTCAAGAGCTAGATGTTGGTGAGTTTTTATGTAAGACTGCTTTGTTTTTCTGTCATTTTGTGGCTTTGTTCAATATTTTTTGATTGATTATGTTATTCTTGTTCCTCACTCTAACTGTCAGTATAGACTTATTAAACTAGATATGCATATAGATATTTATATTGCATCCAATTGGGACTCTGGCCAGAGGTGGGCCAGGTATGTCGGTGTGTCCTCTGGTTTGGTGAACCCATATCTATATGTATGTATATTGTGAAGGATTATGATGCAGCAGTTAGACCCCTGTTTGTAGGCAATCTTTTGCCTATTTTATATTTTCCCAATTATTAACAGAAGTTTAATAAAATAAATAAATATACATCTGTGTATTGCTTTCTTATGCTTGAGTTAATTAAGTCATCATAGGGAAGCGGCTGTGGCTCAATCAGTGGGGCTCCCGTTTACCATATGGGAGGCCTCGGGTTCGGTTCCCGGGGCCTCCTGGTGAAGGCAAGCCCGCCTGCACGGCGTGGTTAGCTGACCCAGCGAGCACAGGCAGCAAGGGGGGGATAAATGAATAAATAAATAAAATCTTTAAAAAAAAAAAAAATTAAGTCATCATATC
Organism: Tolypeutes matacus; assembly: GCA_026826555.1. Classification (NCBI taxonomy): domain Eukaryota; kingdom Metazoa; phylum Chordata; class Mammalia; order Cingulata; family Chlamyphoridae; genus Tolypeutes; species Tolypeutes matacus. Next base: position 921,286 of record JAKSZT010054380.1, on the reverse strand, counting down.
AATCTATATACATATATATATATATAGCAAAGCATTTTGTCTAGCAGAACAACCTCTTTGTCTCTCTGTCCTTCTCCCTCCTGGGTGATGCACAGCATACTCCTGTTCTGCAGATCCCCAAAGCAGTTCCCTTGGGTAATTTTTGCCCTTCTTCCTCTGTTGTTTTCTGTGTGAGAACTGAGCTCTGCCCACCTACTTTGACGCCATCTTCCCGGAAGTCCCTGACATAATTTTTTTGTTTGCTGTGTGAAGAATCCATCAGAAGGAGATGAGAGCGGAAAAATACCTGGTTGAAAAGCAACTGGATTGGTCCAGATGAGAGGGGTTGACTTGGACCAGTGTGTTGCAGCAGAAATGGAGAAAAGTGGAGAGAAAAGTGGATACATTTTAGAAGTACAGCTAATAGGATTTACTGATGAACTGGATACTGGAGAATAGGGAAACTGGGAATTAAGGATGTTTGGTAGGATGGAGATGAAGTATACTGCACTGTGAACAACCGTGGGAAGTGGAGAGGGATAGAGTTACAGTTTAGAAATGTGAAATTTGAGACATCTGTTAGATTTCTTAGTGGAAATGCCATAGACAGTGAAAATATGGATTTGGAGCAGAGAATGAAGCCAGGCAGGAGATGCCAATTGGGAATCATTAGCATATAGCCCACAGGTGGCAATTAAAGCTATGGGACTGATTTACGAGGATAAAGAATAAAGAAAAAAGAAGTAGCTGCTACTGAGACCTATGAATCACCAACATTTAGAAGTCAGACAGAGAAGGAGAATGTTCAAAGGAGGTGGAGAAGGAGCAGCCAGTGTGATAGGGAGAAATATGAAAGGGTGATGTCTGAGAGCCAAGAGAAGCAGGTCTACAAGAAAGAGGGAGTGGTCAAAGTGCCAATGGCTCTGACCTATGAAGTAATGTGAGGACAGATCTCTTACCACAGATTTGGGTGACTAGGAAAAGACTCATGTCAATGGGGAGAACATATGGAAGCCTAGATATTGATAAATTTGAGATGGAATTATTGAATGAAGAATTTCAGGAAAAAGTTTCATTAGGATAAAAGGAGGATCTTCAATTAAAATGCCTGCTATGGTGAGCTATTTGGAAAAATCAATTTTTGAAAGAATATCAGGAAATTATAATGGGAATGTGATAGTGTCAAGGGAAATAAAGGAAACGAGAAACCCCAAGAAAATGACAAAGAAATAAAAGGAAATTTAATTATAATAGGTCTTAGTGATCAAATTTACATATTCAAAATAATATTAACATTAATTATTGATCCAAATATATTTAGTGATAAAACCATATTGGGAAGAGAGGGGACAGGAGATAGGTAAAGGATGAATATAATAATCATCTTAAGTCTAATATTGATGACTCAGTATGAGCATACTATTAAGAGATAAGGTAAAAAGTAACAGAAAAATAAATAACATCTTTCATGACTAGGTACAAGGGAATGGTAAGGAGTGTATGAGGGACTATTGTTTTTTATTATAAAACTTTCAACAGTTTATAAGACTTTCAGAACCATGTGATTTTTTTTGTTGAGGTGAGAACCACATCACAAAAAATTAATCACTTAAAATGAACAATTCAGTGGCATTTAGAACATTTAGCATATTGTGCATCCACCACCTCTATTTATTTCCAAAGCATTTTCAGCACCCCAAAAGGAAATCCTTTTGCTCTCCATTCCCACTTCCCCACCCCTGGCATATGAACCAGCAATTCCACTCCTAGGTTTGTACCCCAAAGAACTGAAAACAGAGACTCATACAAATACATATGCGTGTGTCTTCATAGCAGTGCTATGCTCAAAAGCCAAAAAATGGAAACAATCCAAATGTCCCTCAACAGATAAATAAACAAAGTGTGGTAGACACATACTACATGATTATTTTTAAACTATGTGTGTGAATATGTACAGGAAAAAATGATATGAAAATATTACATATTTTTTCCATTTATTTCAAAGTAGATTTTCAAAGATGATCCACTGTATTAGATTTCTAATATTTCCAAGTTTTTTATTTTAAAAAAAAGCAGCAACTAAACAGTTCATTGTTAATCCTGGGAAAAATCATTGACAAAGCTATGGCTTGAGCAAAGTGAATACCACACATGTGAGATATTGAGATATGGATACAAGCCTACATAAAGGTCTATGGAAATCTTATACACACAAGGCATAGACTAAATTCATGCACTAAGAGTGAAATTGCTCTTCCAATTCTTACAGAATTTTGTGCCACAAATCTCCACAACACAGTCTTTTATTATCCCTGCAATCACAGAACAATGTGGTCAGGGAAAACACAATTGTGACCATTAGCCACCCATGCCAAACAAACTCCAGCCACTGGGATTTTTTTTTTTTTTTTTTTTTAGGAGGTATACAGGGATTGAACCCAAGACCTCATATATGGGAAGCAGGCACTCAGCCACTGAGCTACATCCACTCCCTAATGACAGTTGGTTTTTTTGTTTGTTTTGTTTTTAGGAGGTACCAGGGAACAAACCCCGGACCTCATACGTGGGAAGCAGGTGCTCAGCCACTTGAGCTACATCCAGTCTCCACCCCCTGGGCTTTTTGCACAGGCTTTTGTCCTCAAATCATCATTTGCTATCAAAATCTTGAATAACTAAATTATAGTTCTAACCTTATTTATTCCATTAAAAATTCCTATCTCCTCTCTGTCATGTTCAAGTTATATTTCTATTACAGTGTGTCTCATGTGTCTCATTGAGTAGCAATAGTCTCATTTTACATGAATGGACATCCAGAGCTTATTGCACGCAAACCTCTAATTCCGTAAATGAAGAGACAAGTTCCTAGAGACACTGTTGCATTTTGGAGAGACTTTTTCAGTCACAGCTAGACTTTTTTCCACCTCTTTTTAGATTTCACCCAATCCTTTTGAATTTTCTGTAGCAGAGAAACAATCTTAACATTCAATTCCTTGTTCCAGTCCTCATAAGGTTTCTCTCTCTCTGGTCCTTCATCTTCACTCCTTTGGTATGGAAATCAACCTGGCAAACCAAGGGAGACTTTGAATTTTAAGTAGAGATATTTCTATTTGCTTTCATTATACTGAAGAACTAGAATTTTAAAGATTTATATTCTATTTTATATATAAAAATTCAACATTGAAAACATTTGTATTGAGTCCTTTGTGTGTGTGTGTTTTCCTTTTGTATTGAGTCCCTTTAAATAATCTTATTAATATGACAGTTTAAAATTTTAAAAAATTCAAAATTAAAAAAAAATAGTGGTCATGACACATCTATTCTTAAATCAATTTGATATTCTTAATACTTGTGAATTTCACTATCTACCCCCTTGCACTTACCACAAGTAGATGCATTGCCACACATTTTCTAAGCTTTCAGATTTAAGGACCTACAAAACTACATTTGCAAATTTGTATAGGAGATTCCAGAAAGAAAAGGGAGATTGGATTAGATGAAAGAGCAGATGCTTCCCCCCTTTGAGAGGCTATGATTCTATTTCTGCAATTTCACCCTGGACAGAACATCCTTCAGAGACGGATGGACCTGCTTGTTCCACAGAGTGTAAATGATGGGGTTCGACAGTGGGGTCACTACAATTCCCGAGAGCGGCCTCTATGGATTCCAGTCTATTCATTTGCTTTGGTTTCACATAAATAAAGACACAGCTGCCATATACAAGAGAGAGGACAACGAAGTGAGACGAGCAGGTAGATAAAGCTCTCTGTCGTTCCTTGGCTGTTGGGAGCTGTACAATTGTGACAACGATGTGGCCATATGCAATGATTGTTATGAAGAGGGATGTCAGAAGGATGAACAAAGCAAGACCAAAGGCCAACATTTCCACAGATCTGGTGTTAGAACAGGAGAGGCAGATCAGAGGGCTGAGGTTGCAGATGGAGTGAGGGATGACATGGGGGCCACAGAAGGATAGCTGGGAGAGCATTCCAACTGGAGCCACCATGAGAGGAACCCCCAAACCAAGCAGGCAGTGACCAGGAGACACATCCTTGAGTTCATGGTGGGGTAATGCAGAGGCTTGCAAATGGCCAGGTACAGATCCAGAGATAATACAGCCATAAGGAAGAAAACGGTTGCCCCCCGAAAAAGAGAGACAACGGCATGTATGAAGCAGGCAGCTAAGGAAATTGCTTCCCTGAAAGAATGATGGTCAGTAATTTAGGAATACCAGTGGTTATAAAGCAGCATTCAGAGTAGGAAAAACTTCTGAGGAAAAAGGATATGGATGTCTGGAGGCAGCAGTCAGCTGAAATGACAGTGACTTTGAGTGTGTTTCCTGTGATGGACGCCAGGTATGCCAGCAGAGGCACCAGAAAGAGGACTGTGCCCAGGGAAGCAGGAAACCCCTCCAGGATGAATTCCTGGACTATTGTCCCATTCACTGCATCCACCATCATTGACTTTTCCAATTCTTCAATAGACTCCCTTTGAGACACTTTGCAGAGAGGGTCATGAAACAAGGATGAAAAACTTTAGTATTAAACATGTAAAATTGTGTACGCATGGTGATTGGAATTTTCATGATTTCAAAACAGTATATTTCACATGTAGCATGACATTATATTTCATATGTAGCTCATCATTAAGTAAGAGTGAGTGATTTTCATCTTTGAATATTTTTGTGTTACTTACAGCACAAAATCTTGGATAAATAAGAAATGTAACTGTGGCTACCAGTCCTAATTGAGGAAAGTTCATTTTTAATAGTCTTTGTCATTTTCCTACATAGCCAATTGCCAAAGAGAAAAAAAAAATCCTTATTGCCATTATTTATCTTACCATGCAACATATTCCTGGTAAGATAACATTCGTGTTATTCATGCACAAGGTGAATGCTGCAGAAGGAAAATAATTGTAGCTTAAAATAAACTTATGGTCATGGAAATCTGTCATCCCACAAAAATATTCCCTCACAATATCCTTTAGAGTTTCTTATCTATATTTGAGGCCATAAACTCACTCATGCAAAGGCTTCCTGTGGCTACAACTGCAACACTACGAAGTAAGTTAGATTTGAAGAGTCACATATCAATTCTAATTGATATTGGAGAACCAGCCAAGGCTGTTTTCATATAGTGCCTGAAGTTGGTAGGTAAAGGACAGTTTTCCCTTCATCCACACTAAATGGTCAGTCTAGAAGAGAATTTCTATCTTCTGACTTCCAGGCTGGGGCGCCTACCTGAAAATATAAAGAGGGATTGCATGACGACTCCACCAATTATTTTCTGATTCATTCTCCCTCTCATTGCCCATCTTAGTAAAATAAATATTCTGTTTCACCCTTTAAATCCATAAATTTTTTAAATTTTTTTCTGTTAATTTCTTTTTTTAAAATATATTTTTTATTTTTTTTAAAAAAGGTACTTAGATTACATAAATATTAGATAAAAATATAGGAGATTCCCATATGCCCTGCTTCCTGCACCTCCCACATTTTCTCACGTTAACAACATCTTTCATTAGTGTGGTATATTTTTTACAATTAATGAAAGCATTTTGGAGAATTGCCATTAAGCATGGATTATAGTTGACATTTGTAGTTTACACTCTCTCCTGCACAATTTTGTAGGTTGTGGCAAGATATGTAATGGCCCATATCTGTCATTATAATGTCATTCAGGAAAATTCCCAAGTCCCCAAAATGCCCCCATATTTCACCTGTATTTCCCTCTCCCTGCCCTTAGAACCTCCAGTGGCCACTGCCTCCACATCAATGATATAATTTCTTCCATTGCTAGAATTACAATAAGTATATAGTAGAACACCAGTAAGCCTACTTTAGTCCATAGTTCACGCCCCAATCCTGAGGACTCTGGGATGGTGCTCCCCACTCCACCTCTAACTGAGAGGGGGCTTTGATCCCATGGGGCAGATGGATGGGACTCTTTTGCTTGCAGTTGTGGACTCTCTCGCATAAACCTCTTTTATGTAAACTTCTCCTACTCTGGTCAACTACTATTCATCCTAGAGCTCTGAACTACATGTCTGCCTTGGGCATACCTGGTATCCCAATGCCTTTTAGTGGACAAGGCAACTTGAGGAGGAACAGATTCTGCTTTAGCTTTCAATTTGTTTCAGCAAAAAGTTCATCATGTGCATGATGTCTGCTAACTATCCTTCTTCATATGAATCCAGAGCTTCCAAAATGGGAATAAACATGTGATAGCTCCATGGCAGGCTTGTGTGATAAAAACTTTGGGAAAGAAATGAGAGCACATACTGCTCCAGTACTATGCTGGAATTTGGGAACAAGTTCCAATGGAATTCCAAAAAGCTTTCATAGCTGCTTGGCAGACCCTATGTCCCCATTTAGCACCTGCACTAGCCAGAACAAGGAGGAGACCCTGCTTGCAGGGCAAATATTTCAGGGCAGGGTAGAAGACAACAGCCTCCTCACCCAAACTGCCCCTTTGTACATCTCTTTAAAATGCATTCCAGGTCACTAGGTTCCCCACTTCCCACCTTTCCAGACAGGAGAATACCCACACCACTGGGAGCAGACATGAACCTGAAGTGAACTTGCCCTGCCACATGTTTACCACTGAAATCACTTGACACCAATCAGGATGTAGGAAGACCAGTGGATGGACCCCAGACACACCCAGACCTCATTAGGAGAAGATGAAGTAAGCCTGATTGAGACCAATATCCCTCTAGGAACTCTGGTGGCTGCTAATTAGGCCCTGTTGGCCCATACCAAGGAACTGAGAAATCCTACAACTGCAAGCAAGAGAGTACCATCCATCAGCTATATGGAATTGAAGCCCCCTCTCAATTAGAGGTGGAGTGGACGTCACCATCCCAGAATCCTCAGGATTGGGGAATAAAATATGGACTAGAGTGGACTTACTGGTATTCTACATAGATTTATTGTCATTCTAGCAACGGAAGAAATTATTTCATTGATGTGGAGACAGTGGCCACTGGAGGTGCTGAAGGCAGGGAAAGGGAAAAATAGGTGTAATATGGGGGCACTTTTGGGACTTGGAATTGTCCTGAATGACATTGCAACGACAGATATGGGCCATTATATATCCTCCCGTAACCTACAGAATTGAGTGGGAGAGAGTGTAAACTACAATGTAAACTATAATCCATCCTTAGTGGCAATGCTCCAAAATGTGTTCATCAATTGCAATGAATGTACCACACTAATGAAAGAAGTTGTTAATGTGGGGAAAAGTGGGAGGAGTGGGGAGTGGGGTATATGGAAATCCCTTAAATTTTTTTATGTAACAATTTATGTAATCTAAGTATCTTTTAGAAAAAATTAAAAATATATTAAAAAAAAAAAAGACCTGGGCCCTAAACCCAAGGAGCACACAGAATAGTGGGAGAGATTTGACATAAAACATAGTCCGTTATAAAACTATAAGAATCAGGTGCTCAATAAATATTTGCTGTATAAAAAAAAGAAATCACATCTCCCAACACAATGCAGCCAATAAAGTCTAGGACTGACAATATGGCTAAAAGGAGAAGAAAGTGCCATTCATGGAAGTTGAAAATGGGGAAAGCTCTGTCTTCATTTTGTTACCTACTTCTATCACTTTTATCCTAATATTTTTCTATCTCATCTCTTAGTGGTCCAGCTCCACCCCTCAGTGTTGGGAAGGCAGCTGGATCTCCCAGGACATCTACGGAGGATAACACAATGTAAACTACACCATGAGGAAGATTCTCCCACAGGAGTCACCCAAAGTGGGACTCGGCTTTGTTTCTAATAAAGCTGCCCATTGAAGCTGCTAATTTCTCGTGTGAAACCACAGGACACTTCAGGTTAATAAAGAGGCAAGATCTGATAAACTTCCACTCCCAGCTAGTGGCTGAACTACACCATTGCACAGCCAGTTTCACAAACTGCTGGGAGAAATGGAAGACCCAAGCAAAAAGAAGGTGCTCCAGGTGATGGGTCAAACTAGGACAGTGATGTTTCCAAGCTCCGTGTTTGTCAGGCAAGGAACGCTGTGGCTGGATCCTCTAGGATTGCAAGGAAAGGCCCAACTTTTTAAAGAGATTTGGGTGATCATTCTGGTCAGTGATTTTTCTTACCAGAAAGAATGGGGAACATTGTGTTTTCAGGCAGGCAGAACTCGTTCCTTTATCTGGGGGCATCTGTATCCAATCTGCTCACTGGGTCAAAACTGATGACAACTACCATGTTGCATTCTAAGAATTCACTGTCTGTGATACATAACAAACTGTTCACCATGCTTTTCTTTTTTTTTTAAGATTTTATTTTATTTATTTATTTCTCCCCACCCCCTCATTGTTTTCACTTGCTGTGTCTGTTGTCTTCCTTGTTTCTTTAGGAAACACCGGGAACTAAACCCACGGACCTCCCATGTGGTAGGCTGGTGCTCAGTCACTTGAGCCACATCTGCTTTCCTCACCATGCTTTTTAAACAGCTTTATTGAGATACAATTCACATACCATACAAGCCATCCACTTACATGTATATTCAAGCAGTTGTGCATCCATCACCACAATCAATTTTGTAACATGTTCATCACCCCAAAAAGAAACCCCACTCCCCTCAGCAATGTAGTGTAAGGCTTAAAATTAATGCTTAATAATGTTTCCTATCTCAACATCTGGGGAAAACCAGGAAGTCCTCAAATGGCCTAACCACAAGTTCTGCTCATGCAGATTCAAACAATGGCTAGGGCTGGAGACAAAGACTTCCTCACTCACATGTCTGGCACCTGGCTGGGAAAAGCCAAATACCTGGAATCTCCTTGTGTTTATCGAGGGATCTTCCAGCATGACAGCTTCGGAGTGCTGTATGTATAACATGGTGGCTTTGGGCTCCACGGTGAATATCGAAAGAAAGAGCACCAGGCAAGAGCTATGTTGTCTTTTGCAGTCCAGCCTGGGATATAATGTCATGTTCTCTCTACCTCTCTTTCCGTCTTTGATCACCTTTCTTCTCATAGTCTTTTTCTCACCTTTCTAGACTCCATCCACCCACCAGCAAGCCACCAAATTCTCATTATTTTCTTAGGCAAAAAAATTATCTTTTTTCCACCAATTCATTGTGGATTTCATGAGGGAAAGGCGGAGGAGGCAGCATTCATCATTCACAACCTAAAGAGGTTTATTTGGATGGTCAGAACATTGTTCCCAATTTCCCACTCATTCCATGTAATAATTCTGTGTCCACGTCCTTTGCCACATGAAGTTGTAATGCCTTTCGCTATGGTAGGCAGAGCAGATTTCCCCACCCACTGATGTCAGGCCGGGTCACATGACTTGCTTTGGCCAGTGGTGTGTTAGTGGACATGATCCAAGCAGTAGTTTTAAGTGCATTTTCTTGGTTTGGCTTAGTGTCCTGTACTACATCCATCACCCTTGAGAAGAGCATGTCCCACGTTGCCACTAGCCCTATAACGGGAAGACAGGAGAGGCAGACCTAAACCCAGTGTTCAGCTGGAGCCATGCCCCTTTAACCCCAGCTGAGTCAAGCACAGCCAACTGGGGGTGAGAAAAAGAGGGGTTTGTTGTTGTGAGCTGCTGAATAGGCAGGTTAGCATGCAGCAGCATCATAGAAAAATTTACCAAATACCATGATAATTGTGGGACTTTAATTCTCCTAAATGCCAGAGAAGATGTAAGCTGTTTGGATTTAAATCAGCAAATTTCCCCTCTCTGTTTAGAGGAAAGCGTTAACAAAATCCTTTCCCTTTCTGCATAAGGCTTTGAACTTTTGTTTACTTACTAGCTCTGTTCCCTTGGAAACCTAATAAACATGGAAGTCATTTGTGATACTGAGTAGTGTGGCCTAGGTTAAAAGTGACACACCTGAGTGGTCAATTGCATCCAGACACTTTTGAATGTAAGGACATGATACCACTACAAATCGGGTTTTTTATTCTACTTCAGAAACTGTGTTAGTACGTATTCAGCATCCATGGGTATAGTAGCTCTTAGGGCTACCACACAAATCGGGTGGCTTAAAACAACAGAACTTCGTTCTCCTACAGTTCTGAAGACCAGAAGTCTGAAATCAAGGTGTCAGCAGGTCCAAACTCCCTCTGGGGGCTACAGGGGAATATTGGTTCCCTCCAGCTTGCAGTGGCCACCCAGTGACCCTTGGAAGTTTGTGGTTGTGTCATTCCATCATCACGTTGCCTTCTCCTCTGTGTGTGGTACCTGCGATTTAGGATACTTATGCTTTAGGGTCCTCCTGGATAACCAACGATCAATTCCTCATGTCAGAATCTCTAACTTAATCGCATCTTTTGTCACAGGTCCCAGGGACTGGGAAGTGAATATAGCTTGGGTGGTATTAAGCAGGTGAATATCTTTCAGCCTATCACACTACCACAATGTGTAAGGATAAAGAAAAGGTTTAGATTACAAAGTAAAATAATTACCCCCACACGTGCAAAGGGAGAGATCTGTCCTGGGGCATTCTGCATGCATTGACATTCAACAAGTCCAAGAGTCTCCACCATGTAGAAGTTCCTGAGATCATCAGTCAGAAATGGGGCTCTATTGCCATCAGCAGGAATACCTGAGATTAATTAGTGAGGTACTTTTCAGCGCTGAGAAATTGCAAAGGCAAGCATTCCTTTTTAAATTTTTGTCAGGGATAGAATATGTTTTTCTGGGTCTGACTTAGGACTCCCAGTCTTCAGTGCATAAAATTTTTGCAGTTGGTCATTCTTTCCCATTGTTTCTAATTCAGATGGACCGTTCTTGATTTCTTTCCATTGGTCAGATGTGTTATAATCACCCTTGCCCTGCCCACACTCTTACCAGGAGTCCCTCACCTAGAATAATCTATTCTGCTCCATGCCAACCCCAGTCAGCCTGTCTATATCCTACTTATCCTTTAGCTCTTAGCTTAAATGACCCTTGTTATAGGAGGCCTTTTTTCTCTTTTTACCTCTGCAGACAGCTGAGGTTCCTTTATTGTGAGTGTACTTTCCCTATCATGACACTTTATTTTTGTTACTTGTTGAATTGTCTTCCCAACTAGATGGTAGGTCAGTGTCTACCTGCCTTGCTCACTGTTGTACCTGCAACAGTTATTACAAGGAGTTGATAAAGGCAAAACACATATGTGGCAAAAAGGAAGGAAGGGAGGGAGGGTGGAAGGGGAAGGAAGAAAATTTTATAATAATAGATAAAATTGAGATAATTATATGCTTGATTTTGACAAAATACAATGCAAGCATGAAAAGAATATTTTCAGGAATAAATTATGTCAGACTTATTCATCCCGTTAATGGCCTAAGGGCTGGGCTTGCTTTCATTTTGTTTATAAATGCTGCACTGTACTCTCTGAGTCCTCTCAAAGTTATCACTAGTCTCCAGCTATCTGAGGGCTGTGGTCCTCAACCTGACTTGGTCAGATGGCTAAGAGCATTGGCATGTGATTGGGTTGGATTGTGGTCCCCAAAATCCAGTAGAGCTGGTCTTCATACCCACCTTTAGAACTCTTGATGTACCAGGTTTACAAAATGTAGAAAGCTGGGTTTTGAGCTGAAAGACAGTATATTAATCATCAGCACAGTTGCTTCCCAAGAAACTCAAGGCCCTCACACCTGACTAGCCTCAGGGAGCTGCTCTAGCAAAAGCAGAAGAATGCAGCATATCCCATGCCTGCACACAGCTCCACTTAAAGGTTATGGAGAACAGCAGAATTAGCAAAACCAGGGAACCCAGAGAGAAGCTGGATTATAATTTGGGCTCAGATTTTCCAGGGGCCAATATGGCCTGGCAAACACCTGACAACTAATCAAATCTGCTGATTATAGTTCATAACATCCAGAGCAGTGAAGCATTCTAATAGGTCTCATTCTTTTGATTAGTTTATCACAGGCTGAGTGCCTAAGAGGGGATCAGATAGCTCATAGAGGCAGATGAACTTGGTATCAAACCGTTTCAGGCCTAGACACATGGGGAATCCCAGCCTACCAGAGACCTGAGGCTTGCTCAGCCCCCACAAGGGACAAAGCAAGGCCCAGTCATGGGTTAGCCCTTGAATGTGACATGGGACTGTTGTATGGAGACATTCTCTTCAAAAGCCCAGGCTCCCTCCTCATCCCATGCTTTGGAAAAGAGTACCCGGGACACTCTAGCTGTGGCTGCAGAGATGCTGGGACCTAGCTCCGGTGTCCAGCTTGTGCTTCTCCCAGAAGGACACAGGCTAACCCCAGCTCTAGTAGACAGTAAGGCCTAGCCTGCATCTGGGTCATGTGCCCTTCCAGACAGGGTAGGCCAAATACCTTCTTGTTGATTTCAATGAAAGTAACCCCTCCAGCCTTCTTTTCTAAAAGAAAGGAAGTTTTTAGATCAAATTAAAAAGATAAAACCAAATAAGAAACTGCTCCATGTGATGGAGATTAAATGTGATGGGATTCCTCCAGTCCTAAGGAGATCCCCTTCTCCGGAATAAATTCCTGCACTTGCTGGACAGGGTCCTAAGATATTTGCTTTGAGGAGTGTGGCTCAGGTCTCCCACCTTCGTTCATTGTACCAGTTCAGTAGTTTGGACCAAAATTGGTAGGATCTAAATTTTGTGTCCTTTGCTGAGGCCAGTATTACCTTTCAAAAAGATTGCGCTTCCAGACCCCTTGGGAAGTTTAGGCAGGCACTGCCGCAGACTTGCTGCTTGTTAGCAAAGGGGAGGAGACAATGAAGTGCCTTGTCCCAACGATGGACATCAGCAGGAGCTGGAGTCTCTGCTGAGCTATAATATATGTTGGTAGTTACGAGCTTATACTCTGGGTTGTGAAGTTTCCATTCGCAAAACCTCCTCCACCACTCAGTGGTTGTGTGACTTGGACATGGTTGCTTAACCTCTTGTAGTGGCCCCAGGGAACTGGAGATGGGGTGTGGCAGTATTAGCCCCAGAACTGGCATATAGAAGCTCTAAATGAACGCTAGCTAGAGGTTGTTACAGCAACTACAAATCACTCCAAATGTGAGGCAGATGTTTCTGGTTGGCTGCACTTCAGAGTTTCTCAACCTGGGGTGTGATGGCTTGGTGCTATGTACCCCAGAAAAACATGTTCTTAAACTTAAACCATTCATGTGGATGTGAACTAGGACCTTTTGATGAGGGTACTTCAGTTAAGGTATGGCCCAGCCAAATCAAGATGGGTCTTAATTCTCTTACTGAAGGCCTTATAGGGTTGTCACAGAGAGAAAAACAAGCCACAGGGAACACCAGAAGCTGAAAGTCAGTGGAACCCAGAAGAGAAGAGAGGAGCCAGGAGGGGCTGCCATGTGCATGGCTATGTAACAGAAAAGCCAAGGATGAATTGCTGGCAGCTAACCCCAGAATGTCAGTCTTCTGAGAGAAAGCATCACCCTGATGACACCCGGATTTCGGATTTCTCCTAGCCTCAAAACCATGAGCCAGTAAATTTCCATTGTTTAAACCAACCCATTACATGGTATTTGCTTGAGCAGCTAGGAAACTAAAACAAGGGATGATCTTGCCCCCAAGGGAATTTTGCAATGTCTAGAGGTATTCTTAGCTGCTACAACTGGAGCGGTGCAACTAGAATCTAATGGACAGAGGACAGAGATGCTGTTAAACATCTTATGGTACACTGATCAGTCCTCCACAGCAAAGACTTATCCAGCCCAAAATGTATACAGCCGAGATACAGAAACCCCGCTGTAGCTATGCCCAAGGATCAGGACCTAAACTGAAGGAAAAGGAAAGCAATAGAAAACACAAGCATACCACTACCCTATCGTCCAGAGCCAAAGGACAGGAAGTTGAAGAAGCAGCCTTCACAGAGAGGGACCTGGATGCCTTGCAGATGTGTGTCATATCTCTATCACACAGTCTCTGGTCTGGTTTCCCCACTTAGCATCTGCTTACTCAGGGAAGCCAAAAGGGTAAAGGCTCGTGGTTTTGGAATCAAGAAAGAATGTACTTGCCTTGACTGATACAAATGATCAAAGTCAAATAGCAGAGAAGTTGGTGAAGTGGAAGTTCTATCAGTTCCTCTTTGTGGTTCTGAAGAATTTTGGTTGTCAGCTGCCATAGGAGGTGCTGCCTGTGGGGTGCCTGTGGAGTCAGGGTTTATCTGCATTAAGCTGCAAGAACTAATTTTAAGGGGATAGCATTATGCGGGGAGCAAGAGCTGCTTTTCCTTCTCAGCTCAGAGAGGCAAGTTGGTGCTAGGTCCTGCAAAAGGCCACAAGAACAAAGCCTCAGGTAGCAGGTCAGTTGAAGGAAGAGAATGTATTTGTTCCTAGGACAAGTTTGCTCTGGCAGGGAGATTTGCTCCAGCTGGACCAAGAGGCCACAGTGAGAAGGACCTGTTTTTCACATGGGGCTCAGAAGAAGCTGGGTCACCTGGACCAGGAGGATTTGATGACTGCAATATACCTGTTTGAGTTTGGATAGTAGGAGCAAACCTTGGGCCTTTAGGAGCTGGAGGGGATCCATTTCTGTGAGGGAACTCCCTCATTTTGCCTTTCCTGAGTAGAGATGGTGTCACTCATCAGTTGAAGCATCCTGAGATGAATGGGATCCACTTGCATCAGGGACCACTTGAAGGTTTCTCATTCACTGTTCCAATTGCTTCTCCTTGCTGGGTCATTTTTAGAGGGTCCAGTCCACAGCTGCCCCAATGGCTCTTCCCTATGTCCCAGGCCACTTAGCCCCCAATTACCCTCCTTGGCCAGACACTTAAACATCACCCTGAGCCGCGGGAGAAGGGCAGTTTGCTGGGAGGATCTGCCAGGGACATCAGGTTTCCTCAGCTTCTCCCCCTCCACAATCACTCACAGATAGCTGTGTGTTGGACCTGCCTAACACTTGATGTCATTTTCTGCACTTCTTTCATTCCATCTTGGCAGCAACTCTAGGTTGATTTACTGTCCTCATTAAACTTAAAAGGAAACTGATGCTCTAATGGGTTGAGTGCTTCTGAGAGAGTTGGGACTTGAACCCAGACCTTCTCACTACCTGCTCAGGGCTCTTTCCATACTAACCCACCTCTTTTCTGGGCAACCACAACTCCTTTGCCCCACACCCTGCAGTGTAGAATTCTCTATACCTCCCCCCCCCCGCCCCCACTGTTCATCACCACATTTGCAAATGTCTTAACTAGATTAGCAGCTTGATAAGCATAGAATCAAGTCACATGTTTCTGTTTTTCTCAGTTAATAATACTCTTTTAAACCCTTTGTGTTTGTATAAATACTTTTTTATTTTAAAAACTCCTTTATAAAATGTAGAAATGCAAAAATGATCAGAAACTAAGATGAATACTACAATAAATGCTTTTCATAGCATTCTGAGTCATTAATGGTAGTTTTCAAAGCATTGTTTGTTTGGAAAGTCTCAGAGGCCAATGCAGGATTCAACATGTTATTTGGGATCAGAATTTTATTAGAAAAAACTGGACTCATTCATATCCATCTATGTGCTAGTGCCCAAATCAGCCCATGGTTCATCAAATTCTTCAATTTCATTCCCCAAATCAATGTGTTTCTGAATAATGAAAATGCTGGATGAAGAACCATGGACAAGTCACCTCCTTCAAATGAAATGTCATACTTTTAACTTCCACCTACAATAGTAGACGATAAGTGTTTTTATTCAGTCCCAAAGATACAGTTAAATATTTACATCATGCTTCTTTCATAGTTAATGGATCATTAAAAAGAGAATAGATTTCCTGGTCTGTTTTCCTAATACCATGGAACACAAGTCTCAAGACCTGTCTTCCTTAGACAAGGAGGATTTTTCCACCTGGCTTTATTCTGAAACAATGGAAGGATAGCATCACCTTCTTAATACGCTGAGTAGCTTATTAGAGCAGAATCCTAGCAGGCCTCCCCACTCCAGGCCAATGAGGCAAGTTAAATCGTCACCGTCTGAAAACAAAATCAAGGGGGTGGGTGAGACTCTTGGGCGTTTTTCCAGATGGCTAGCCCATGCATAGATTTTAAAGTTGGAATTTCTCCATTCAAAACAATACGATGATCATAATACATTTCATCTTGAGTGTTAGTGAGAAGAAAAGGGGGAAACAGAAGCAACGGTTGGCCTTAGAATCTTAGAATCAGAAATTGTTTTTGAAGTCTGACAAGCTCCAAAGGAAACATGTGAGATAAGATAGTAGAGGTAGTAGGTTTCTTAGGGGCCAGCAGTTGACCAATTCAAAGTAATTCTTCAGGCTGTCAGCTCTCCCCTTCCAAGTGTTATGACACCATCATGCCCAACCTTGTCAGGCCCCCACACCTAAATTCTAGGTGTGATTTTAGGAATGTCATTTTATAGCCTGAATGTTGTATTATACAAAAAAAAAAAAAAAAAAAAAAAAGATGAACAAAGAAACCCAGATCTTCTTGCTCGCACTAATTCTAAAACACAAAGAGCATTTTCTTCTCCTAGGGAGTTTTGTTTCCCTGCCAACTTAGCACCAACTTGGTCCAACTCAGGACCAGACCATGAAACCCAATGTCTCAGAGGCTTGCAGGCTCACACCCAACCACAACCCTAACAGGGCACCAGAATTCTGAGCTTGTCCATGCAGATGCTCTGCTGGGTGGAAGAGACTGGTCTACCTACTTCACAGTCTAAAAACTTGCTCATCCCACACATTGATGTCCTGGGAGAAGAGCTTCAGAAGGTGCATATTAATTTCTGAAGAACGGGAAGAACTTCCTGAGGGCTGCTTTGACCTCCTTATTTCTCAAAGTATAGATGAGGGGGTTGAGGGTAGGGCTCAGCATGGTGTACAGCACGCCAGCCAACTTGCTCTTCTCCGCACTGTAGCTGGAGACAGGGCTTATATAGGCGTAGAAGACAGCCATGTAATACATGCACACCACGATGAGGTGGGAGGAGCAGGTGGAGAAGGCTTTCTTCTTCCCCTCCACCGTGCGCATCTTGAGGATGCTGGAGATGATGAAGACATAAGACACGACGGTCATCAGGAAGTTCACTATGCCATAGAAGGCATCAGCCAGGACAATCATGATGCTGTTCACGTAGGTGGAGCTACAGGAGAGAAGCAGCAGAGGAGGCACCTCGCAAAAGAAATGGGTAATGACATTGGGGCCGCAGAAATCCAGGCGTAGCATCAGCCCGGTGTGGATGGCCGTGTTGAAGGCGCAGAGCCCCCAGACGCCTGCGGCCAGCATGCTGCAAAAGACCTTGCTCATCATGGTGCTGTAATGCAGGGGGTGGCAGATGGCTGCGTACCGGTCATAGGCCATGACAGTGAGGAGCAGCAGCTCTGAGGATGCCGTCCACGTGAGGAAATAGAGCTGGGCCATGCAGCCCCCGTAGGAGATGGAGCTCTCCTCTGACACCAGGCCCTCCAAGGCTTTGGGCATGATGGAGGAGGTGCAGATGATATCCATGGTGGCCAAGTTGAACAGGAAAAAGTACATGGGCGTGTGGAGCCCGGGGTTGAAAGTGATGGCCAAGACAATGAGGACATTTCCCGTGAGGGCCATGGAGTAGAGGGAGAGGAAACAGCTGAATAAGAGCATCCGGTATTCTGGGTGTTCCAAAAAGCCTTGCAGAATGAACTCTGTTACCAGAGTCTGGTTACTCATGGTGCTGGAGCTGAGAGGGTTTCCGAGACTCTCAGGAGAATCTCCACCCACAGATTCATGTGATTTCAGGCCGTGAGAGGGAAATGAAAGATATCTTAAGAAGGCTACTACCATGTTCATTCACACCTGACATGCAGATGTACTAGGACTTATTAACTGAGGCAAAATACCCGTTTAACAATAGGCAAAGGGCATGAACATGCCTTGCCAGTCATGGAAAGCTAATACAAATGACCAATTAAATTCATATAACCTAATTTATATATGAGTTTTATAAACTCATTTAACCTCAATCAAAGAAATGCAAACTAAGTCAATGACCCCCTCTTTCTCAGCCATGATTTGGCAAAGTTAGAAAAGTATGATAATGACCAGTGCTAGCATGAAATAAGGATGGGGGACTTTTAAAATATGCATTCCATTTGAGCCAGAATTTTCACTTCTAGGAATTTATCCTATGGAAATAATTAAGACTATTTTTGAGGCACCATTACAGCATTATTTATAATAGTGAAAATTTGAAAACAACCTGTCTTCTTAAAAGTGAGTACAAAAGATAAATAAAAATTTAAATTAAAAAAGTGAGTACAGTATTATATATTGGTATAATGGAATGCTGTGTAGATACCAAATGCTGCTTTAGAGTGTTTTATAGATGCTTATAAAAATAGCATGAGAAATATTATAAATAGTATGGACAATAGGATCTCATTTGGGTTTTTTTTTTTAAAGCATGTTTGTATATATACCTGAAGGTAAAACATCTGGTGAATGGCAGACCAAAGTTTGAACAGTGGGAATGGATTATGGTTGCTTTTCATTTCCTTCTCTTTGCTGATCTATATTTTCTGATTTTTCTATACAGTAATCTTTCTAAATAGTGGATCTATCTTGAATTCTCCTGCTAAAATTTCCTCCATGGCTCCCATTGCTGTCAGAATAAATCTCCCCCAGCTATTTCTCCTCAATCCATCTCTTCAGCCCATCTCTTTCTCTTTACCTTATCGCTCAAAGCCAAAGCTCCAGCCACATCTAGCACTTCTGTCTCATCAATGCAGCAGGACATGCCATGTTTTCTTGACTGGTTTTGCATCTCTCTCAGCCAGGAGGTCCCTCCTTCTCAAGAATCAGGTCAATTACCAGCTCCCTCCTTTCTTAACATCCCTTCCTTAGAGAGAAAGGGCCACTCTCTCCTTCGTGTCCCCAACATATTCTGTTCTGACTTCTAGCATCTGTTGCACCTCACTGCATTACAAGTTACCTGAGGTGGGTGCTTATGCCTCACTTATCTCTGGAAATACCTTATTGGCTCCCAGTGTGGTGCCCAACATGGAATGAGCAGGCACTCAAATATGTTTGTTTAAGTAACACTAAATAAGAGCCTAGTATGAGTCCAAGCAGAATGCTTTCTATAATCAAGATAGAGCATGTTCTGTATTGTTCAAGATGAAATCAGTATGGCATCACATTTGCTTCTTCCTTCTTTTCACTTTTTTATTCATTAAAAGAGATAAGGAAGATACTCATTTTTAATTAAGAATTCTGTTTTTTGTCAAACTTCCAGAAATGAATCCACCACTAAAGCATTAAACTGTTTATGTAAAATGGTCAAATTTCACTATATTTGGGGTCATATCACCATTTTATAAGATGAAGGCAAGAGCAGTTCTTTGAGTAGCATAAAGTTCTTATGACTTAGAGCAATAAGGCTATATTTGTGTGAATTCTGTTCACAGCTGATGGAAATGGAGGGACTCCATCTGTGTATCTTTCTAGCAGCAAGGTAGAAGGGTCAGCTCAATCATTTGGGTGGATATAATAAATAAAGGGAAATTTTCTTTAGATTATTTCATTTTTTGTTTGTGAAAGGGACAAAGGGTTGAATAATTTCTCTTTCTATAGTTTGAGCTGAGGATCTGCACAAATAACCAGGTAACTTTATTTACTCCTCACCATAGTCCAGTGAGTGATTCCTGTTTAACTCTAGGGTTACTATGAGGCTGAAAGGCTGAAGTCAGTTGAAAAGTAGCAGGGTTGGATTTGCTCCACAGATGACTCAATGTGAGGTTGAGCACGTCTCACTGATGCCCTTCCTAGGATTCTAACCACCTGAATCCCTAAACCACCTCTGTTCACTCCAAAGTATATTTCAAACAGAACCAGAGTCATAACACTATGGCATAATCCAGAAGGAGATAAGTGCATCCTTCTCCAAACACTACCTAGCATTATGTGTGCCAGGTCTGTCTCACACCACTACTGGGGCACCAAGAGAACCGTGAAGAAACTCTTAAACCTGATCTTTCTTTTAACTCAGCTCCAGTATGAGGATAGAACAAAACATAAATGGTTTTGAACAGGTGCTGAGCACAAGGAAGCTTCAAATATCCAACACACATTCAGAGAACAAATTACCCCTACAAATAATTACCCACTCACTATAATTTCCAGGGCAGGTGGACAGTCTTCTCATCCAATTGGTCAACAGGGAGATCAAAGAATCAGGGTGCCAAGACTCTTTCCATGAAAATGACCATGAAATCTCTGTTGGACCTCAGCCAGCCATTTCCTCTTCTGAAAATAACGAAGACCTTTCTCCCCAAGGTTCATAGGACATTGGCTTTCACTCTCATCAATATCATGAGACTATTCCTAAGGATTTGAGGGAAAAGAAAACGCTTTCAGGTAATAATCGCCAGATTTAAACATATACTACATTCAAACAACACAACTCCCCACATGCGTGTAGAAGGGACATTTAGACAGTGGTTATTTTCCACATTTAGAAGGCCCTTAGGCACACTTCAGGGAGAATGAAAATGCATCTCGAATGATTGTCATCATTTTTAAGAAGCAGCATTAAATGCTCTACTCAAATTGCTGAAATTAAAAATGTGCATTGCATTAAGTGTTTCCTAAAGATAAAATGAAATTTTATGGGGAAGACAATTTATTTTTAGCAAAATTTTAAGTTCCAATTTATTGTTCATAATTTCAAAAATGGAAAACTATCAGTTTTAATATATTTAATATATTATAATTAATAATGGGGAACTTGACTACTTCCATTATTAGCATCTTTAAAGAGGTTGGAGGATTTTCACAAATATCATATTAGTTCAGTACACTTTTATTATATTTGAAGGTAGATATTCCTATTGTGAACATTTCAAGAACAGAAAACTAAAAATCAGAAAATGCCAAAATTTCATATTTCAAGTTTAGGTCTGAAACTCACTTTAGAGATGACTCTCAAAGGAGTCTAAGTGACTTACCTCAAGTCATACAGAGTATTAGTGACAAAGCTAGTGTCTAGTCTGAGGGCTTTGGGATTCGAGTTCAGAATACTTTACAATTGTAATTCTGTGTAATTTGGTAATTGTCTCCTTAAATCCAATTCACTCAAATATCAAAGAAGTCAAGTAAAAGAAAAATAAATGAAGAACTTACATGATCATTTATTATGGTTGAGGTGTGAAATGCAAAGCCTTAACCCTCAGTCAGTTTTGGCAAGCCATTTACTATTACTTCAATGACTGATAGTAACAATAGTAACAATACACAGTGAGAAATACACAAATGTTACTGACCATAGGTCAGCTAAACAAAGTGATCTAAATTAAGCAGACTTAGAATTATGGACAGAACTTTCCTTATTCTTTTACACCACCCAATGGAATGAATCATTCTCAGAATGTTTATAATTACCTTGAAAAAGTCTTTCACTTTTCTGGAGCTAATACATTTTATGTGTTACCATCTTTCCTCTGCCGACCACAATTGACCACAGTTGAGGGTGATATTGAGGTAGTGTGCGACCTCTGACAAGATCAGTCTAGACAAGAGGAAGGCTTTCTTTCCCTATTTAAGTTGATCTTGCCAAAAATTTGTGAGTCATCTTCAACAAAGTTTGTCACTGCCTGTGGGAGACACCGGGGAGAGATGTTCACAGCTATTACTCTAAGTGGACCCTGAAGGAGCAATTAAATTAAGTGTCTCTTTGCTGGGGACTTGGCTGTCATTGGTGTTCACACAAAGACCAGTTCAGACTCTGATCCTAATGCATGTTGAAGTGTCTAAGCCAGAGCAGGCGGGACAGGTAACAACCTCTCCTCCAGCTCACAAATCTGGAACAAGGCAGAACCAGGCCCCTAGTGCTCAGAATAATGTGTTCACACATATCTACTGGATAAAGAGGTCAGTCAGACAGCTAGAATTTCTGGATTGCCTTCCATGGAAGACTAGAAGCATGGAGCAAACATCACCATGTTCCCCCATGTAAACCACCCCCTCTGTTGGAGCTAATCCCCTCACTATTCCTCACACCTTGGCTCCCCTTCCTCCTTGCTACTTCATTTCCCCTATCCCCATATTTTCTCTCCCTGTCCAAATATCAACCAGATCTAATTCCTTCTCCTTTACCAAGCCTTCCCTGGCTCACTGGAGGGAGACAATCAGTCCCTCTGCTGATCCTTTGTCACATTTGGGGGTTCCCCATCATACTTTAGGAGCAATAACATAAGCTATGGAGTTTACAGGCCTTAACATTATGGATTGTATGACCTTGGACAAGTCTCATAACTTCTCCAAGACTCAGTTATAAAAATGAGATGAACTACCTCATTATCAGAGTATGTAAAACATAGAAAGAGCTCAACAATGCTTTATTTTCTCTTCCAACAATTTGGCACCTAATTACATCCATGTTTTTTCTTCAGTGTAAGTTAGCAAGCAAGGAACAGGCCAGGCATCTGTGTATTAATTATCATCCTAAGAAAGTGCTCTGAACATAATTGGGCCTTAACACAAAATTGTTGATTGGCTGATTAGTTTGGTTGGAGAGTTAATGGATTTGTTTTACTAAGCAGCATGTTATACCTGGAATGAGTCCTGAACTAAATAATTGACAAATAACTTTGAGACTTGATTGTTACTTAACCAGCTGTATGAATTTGTGCAGGTCCCAGAAACTCTCAGATTTCCAATTTCTTTCATTTATAACATGGAAATAATAATACCTACCTTTAAGATTTCCTTTGAACTAAAAGAAAAATGCCATATATTAATTTACTTGAAAAACCATGTTAGCTGTTGTTTGCATAAGTAATCAAGAGAAACAATTATACAGAAAAACTCTGCTTTGGCAACTTTAAGCTCAGCCCAATTTTTCAGCAAAATAAAACATGCATGACCAAGGACTACCTTTCTGTGATGTTAATGATATATTGCCATTTAGGAATAGATGTGTATTAGTTAGGTTAAAGGCTAAGCTGCTGTAACAAAGAGGCCTGAATAGATGGTGGCTTAAAATTTTCTCTTTCACCCAACTGCGTGAAGTTGTATGTGAGTGGTAGAGGTGGTTTCCAGTTTGATGGGGGTGGATTTGTTCCATGAAGTCATTTAGGGACCTAAGAACAGGTTCTTCCCATGTCAATGATTCTCAATTTCATAGGCCATTATTCTCATCATGACTAAAGTTGTATTGCCATTACCTCTATAGCCCAACCCATAAGAGGGAAGAGAAAGAAATCCCAGGTCAGGCAATTCATTTTACTGAATACATAACTTATGTACATATTCTATTGGCAAGAATTGGGTTACATGGTCTCATCTAGCTGCAAGGGAATCTGAGTAATGTGTCAAACTGGGAAGCCACAGGCATAAGGAAAGTGAAGAACAAATTGGGGGAGAGGGAATTAATAATCACTA
Source organism: Tolypeutes matacus (assembly GCA_026826555.1). Lineage (NCBI taxonomy): Eukaryota > Metazoa > Chordata > Mammalia > Cingulata > Chlamyphoridae > Tolypeutes > Tolypeutes matacus. The sequence goes on along the minus strand of JAKSZT010054380.1, from coordinate 897,990 downwards.
CAGATATGAAATAGGAAATTAGGGAGAGACGATTTGGAAAGACAACTAGAGAGCAGAGTGAATCTTATATCCATATAGCTGAAAATAAATTCAAGAAAAAAAAGGGGGGAATTATCACACAGGAAGGAAGGGGAAGATGAAGGAAATAAGTAGAGACCCAAATGATAGACACGTTGAACTATAAAGGCACAAAACCAGGAAATGAATTTAAGAGTTCTAATATCCTCATGCAGTGTCCGGAAAGAGTCCATCCGAGGGTGGTGGGACTCCACAGGGTGTTGCAGATCCCTATATACCTGCCACCTGATATGAGACGGTGCCAAGAAGAGGTGTGAGCAACTGACCGAAAGAGAGTCGGACGCTAGGCTATGAGACTCACCCGACAATTCCACTTAGATAGACCAGAGAACTGAGGTCATAGGGCACACCACCCCACCCACCCCCACTGGAGAGACAGGCACACACAGAGCATCACAGCTTCCTGGGAACAGAGGCTGCTGCTGGAGCCAGCAACTGGCAGGATCCCACAAACAGTCATGGATGAATTGCTGGAGGCTGAGTGTGGACTAGCTTGAGAGTTATAAAATCCTGGGGCCCAGTCTTAGGAAGCCCCCACACTTTTGTGAGTCTTACCTCCAGAAGCCTGACCAGGTTCTTCACAGTGAAGAGTACAGAAAAAAATCCCCTTGTGCTTCAGGCAAAGGGTTTGGAAAACTAAGCCCAGAATATGCCCAGACCATTCTGTTCTTGGTGGCAAGGCTCTGTTCTCAGGGGAAGAGACTTTTCTGGAGTTTTGTCTGGCCTAGGGAATGGGCAAGTAGATGGCTTGACCACCCTCTGGCGTTCCTGACACACATAACAGGAAGGAAAATTGCTAAGAAACTCTTCTGCATAACACACCCCAGGGACTCAGGCCCACTAATAAAATGGAGATTTAGAGAGGTTCCAAGATGGCGTTAGTGTAAGAGTGCCCACACTGCAAGCTCCCAGAACAAGGCAGATTGTGGACAGGGTCCTGCCTGGGGGTCTGTGCTGTGCGTGCATGGAGTAAGAAGCTTGAGACATCTATCTGTGCAGCTTGACGGTGTGGACGGAACAGTAGAGATTCGTGAGTTTTAAGCCTGCCTGTGGTGGTTGGCACAGAGGGCTGAGCCCTGCGCTTTGGGGAAAAAAAAAAAAAAAAAGAGGAGCTGGTCGGAGCCGCAAGTCCCAAGGTTCGGCAACCGGGAGACAGGGCCTAGTGGGAGGGGGCATTCTCTGAGGGGGGCTCTGGTAAAGGGGTGAAAGAGTTTTATTTTCTGGGGGTTTGGCTGCCTGGAGCTCCTTGGACCTTGGGTGAACAGAAAAGCCGGAGCGAATTGGCACCCGGTGGACGGGAGGGGTGATTCTGTTCGGGGAGGGAGTTGATTTGCCTAGTAGCCCAGGGATAAGCCCCGGGCCCCGTGGAGCCAGGAAAAGGGGGCACTCTCCAAAAGAGGGAGGGTTCTGGTGGAGGACAGGGAAGGGAATTTTTTTTTTTTTTTTTTTTTGCCATCTATTTGGCTGCCTGGACCTCCTCATAGCTTTGGGGAGCAGATAAGCCAAGTTGAAGCAGCACCAGGCAGAGAGGAGAGGTGAATTTGCTGAGGAAAGCTGATTTACCCAGCAACCCGGTGACGCTGGGGCTCGGCTCCACAAGGGGCAGAGTCAGCCATCTTTAGCACTCTGCACTGACTAACATCAGAGCTACAGCGACCCTGGGGAGTCCAGGAAGAGGGACGTACTTGATTAATTTCCATGAGCCCAGCTAGGGCCCCTCGGTGAGGGGGGTGGTCTAGAGGAGGACTTATTTTGGGTCCTGTATTGCCAAAAAAAAAAAAAGAGAGAGAGAGAGAGAGAGAAGGTCACTTCAATAAATGAAAAATAAATTCTTTTTAATTTAGTTTAATAGCTAAAAGCTGTTTCAGGACCTGCATATAGAGCCCTGCGGGGAAATTGATTGATAAACACAAGCAGGCAGAGAGGATTCACATGTACTCTAGGGGAATCATTGATCCTCCTTAACTCTGTTTGACTGCTTGCCTGTGTGGTTCTTTGGTTTTTCTCTATTTATTGGTTGTCTCTTCCTTTTCTTTCCTCTTTCCTCTCCCCTTTCTTTTTTCTTTCATTTTTTTAAATTAGGTGCTGCTAGCTTGTCGCTTCTTTGCAGTGCTTATTCTTCAGTAATTTCCCAATCTCTGTCTATACTGATTTTGTATTCCAAACTATCGCTTATCCTTCCTTCATCTTTCTGCCTTCTGTTTTCTGTTGTGGCTCTTATATACCACATTTTTTCATATGCCCACAACTTAAGGGTGTTAATTTCTATTCCATCTATTTTGTTTTCTTCTTTTTTTTTATTAGTATTAACTCTTTTCTTTCAGCCTTTCTTCACTATTTCTCTCCCTCCTTATAATTCTAGCCTTCTAAATCACTATATATATATTCCTCTATTTGTTTTCCCAGTCCATTGTAGGAACTCCACTTTTTTTCCTATTACTCTATACTGCCTACACGAGTTAAATATTCATTTCATTAAGTCTCATTTGGCCCCTCTTCTAACTTTTATCAATATTACTATTATCCTTCTGCCTTCCTTACATCTTTTGATTCCTCTGGCCCTAGTCTTTTGCCTTCAAGGGAACATAGAAAGAAACAAGGAAATAAAATATGAAGAAGAAGTGTCAAAGAGAAAACAACACACAAGCAGAACCACCAGCTAAATAAAACTCTAGAGCAGAGAGAGAAGCTAATCAACTGAATAAACCCATCAAGATAATATGATGACCAGAGGGCAACAAAAAATTACAAATGACACTGAGAAACAGGAAAACATGGACCAGTCCAATGAACAAATTAAAAACCAGGAAGTGATGCAGAACATCGAACAACTCATCAAAGCTATCCAAACAAAAATCATAGACCAACTTAAAGAAGTGAAGGAAGAGATTAAGGATATAAAGAAGAAACTGGGAGAACATACTGAAGAAATTGCAAACATGCCTAAAAAGATAATGGATATGATGGAGAACAATGGCACAATCCAAGAAATCAAAAAGATGCTGGATTCTCATAATAGCAGATTTGAACAGGCAGAAGAAAGAATTAGTGATGTGGAAGACAATACAGCTGAAATCAAAGAGATAGTATAACAGATAGACAAAAAGAAAGAAAAAGTCCAGCAGGGACTCAGGGATTTAACTGGCAACACAAAATGCACAAACATACGCATTATGGGCATCCCAGAAGGAGAAGAGAAGGGAAAGGGAACAGAAGGAGTATTGAAGGAAATAATGGCTACGAACTTCCCAACCCTCCTGAGAGAGATGGAAGTGCAGATCCAGGAAGCACAGTGCACCCCAAATAGTATAAATCCCAACAGGCCAACTCCAAGACATATACTTGTCAAAATGTCCAATGCTCAAGACAAAGAGAAAATACTCAAGGCAGCAAGAGAAAAGAGAACCACCACATACAAGGGAAGCACAATAGGATTAAATGCTGATTTCTCAGCTGAACCATGGAGGCAAGAAGACAGTGATATGACAAACTCAAAATACTAAAAGAAAAAACTTCCAGCCATGAATTCTCTATCCAGCAAAACTGGCATTCAAAAATGATGGAGAGTTCAAAATATTCAAAGATAAACAGAAATTAAGAGAGTATGTTAATAAGAAACCTGCACTTGAAGAAATACTAAAGGAATCTCTACAAGGTGAAAGGAAAAAACAAGGGAGAGGGAGTTGAAGGAGAGTTTAAAAACAACTGAAAAGACAAAAAGAGAAACAAAACAACATATGACATACATTAACCCAAAGAAAAAATGGCTGAAGTAAGAAATTCGTTAGGAGTAATAACACTGAATGTTAATGGATTAAATTCACCAATCAAGAGACACAGATTGGCAGAATGGATAAGGAAATATGATCCATCTATATGCTGTCTACAAGAAACCCACCTTCGACCCAGGGATTCAAGGAGGCTGAAAGTGAATGGCTGGAAAACCATTTTACAAGTTAACAATAGCCAAAATAGGGCAGGAATAGCTATTCTAATATCAGACAAAACAGACCTTAAATGCAAAACTATTGTAAAAGACAAGGATGGACACTATATATTAGTAAAAGGGGTAATCCCTCAAGAAGAGAGAACAATCATCAACATTTACCCACCTAATCAGGGTGCCTCAAAATAAGTGAGGCAAACACTGCAAAAACTAAGAGGAGAAATAAATGCCTCTATAATTATAGCAGGGGACTTCAATACACCCTTATCATCATTAGACAGAACATCTAGATGGAGAATCAATAAAGAAATAAAGGCTCTCAACAATACATTAGAGGACCTGGACTTAATAGACATATACAGAACACAACACCCAAATACAGCAGGATTTCCATTCTTCTCGAGTGCACATGGATCATACTCCAAAATAGACCACATGCTAGGCCACAGAACAACTCTCAGTGAGAGTAATTTCTCTAACCACAACGGAATGAAATTGGAAATCACTAAGGGCCAGAGAAACAGGTTAGGCCAGAGAAACAGGTTAAACAACACACTCTTTTTTTTTTTTAAGATTTATTTATTTATTTATTAATTTATCCCCCCCTTGCTGCTTGTGCTCGCTGGGTCAGCTAACCACGCCGTGTGGGTGGGCTTGCCTTCACCAGGAGGCCCCGGGAACCGAACCCGGGGCCTCCCATATGGTAAACGGGAGCCCTACTGATTGAGCCACAGCCGCTTCCCAACAACACACTCTTAGACAAACAGTGGGTCAAAGAGGAAATCTCAAGAGAAATCAGTAGCTACCTTGAAACTAATGAAAAGGACAACACAACATATCAAAACCTATGGGATGCAGCAAAAGCAGTCCTGAGAGGGAAGTTCATAGCCATAAATACATATATTTAAAAGAATAAAGAGCTAAAATTGAAGACCTAACTGCACACTTGGAGGAATTGGAAAAACAACAACAAACTAAACCTAAAGGAAGTAGAAAGAAGGAAATAACAAAGATTAGAGCAGAACTAAATGAAATAGAGAATAAGAAAGCACTGGAAACAATAAACAAAACCTAAAGCTGATTCTTCAAGAAAATCAATAAAACTGACAAGCCCTTAGCCAGACTAACAAAGAAAAAGAGAGAAAGATGCAAATACATAAAATAAGGGATGAGCAAGGGGATATCAATACTGACCCCACAGAAATAAAGAGTATCATAAGAGGATACCTTGAAAAATTATATGCCAACAAGAATGATAATTTAGAGGAAATGGACAAGTTTCTAGAAACCCACAAACAGCCTAAATTGATAAAAGAAGAAATAGATGAACTCAACAGTCCAATTACAAGTAAAGAGATAGACTCAGTCATCAAAAACCTCCCAACTAAGAAGAGCCCAGGACCAGATGGCTTCACAGCTGAATTCTACCAAACATTCCGGAAAAAGCTAACACCAATTCTACTTAAGCTCTTCCAAAAAATAGAAGTGGAAGGAATATTGCATAACTCATTCTATGATGCCAACATTACCCTAATACCAAAACCAAATAAAGATACCACAAGAAAGGAAAATTACAGACCAATTTCTCTAATGAACCTAGATGCTAAAATCCTCAACAAAGTACTTGCTAATCACATTCAACAACATATCAAAAGGATTATACACCATGGCCAAGTGGGTTTCATCCCAGGTATGCAAGGATGGTTCAATATAAGAAAATCAATCAATGTGATACACCACATAAACAGATTGAAAGAAAAAAATCACATGATAATCTCTATAGATGTAGAAAAAGCATTCGACAAAATACAACACTCTTTCCTCATGAAAACACTACAAAAGATAGGAATAGATGGAAACTTTCTGAATATGATAAAGGGTATATATGAAAAACCCAAAGCTAACATCATTTTCAATGGTGAAATCCAAAAAGCCTTCCCTCTGAGATGGGGAACAAGACAAGGATGTCCACTATCACCACTCCTATTTAAGATTGTCTTAGAAGTACTTGCTCAAGCACTGAGGCAAGAAAAGGACATAAAAGGCATCCAGATTGGAAAAGAAGAAGTAAAATTTTCATTATTTGCAGATGACATGATCCTATACATAGAAAGCCCTGAGAAATCTACAACAAGGGTTCTAGAACTTATAAAGGAGTTCAGTAATGTTGCAGGCTATAAGATCAATGTTCAAAAATCAGTAGCATTTCTGTACACCAATAACCAGCAAACTGTGGAGGAAATCAGGAAAAAAATACCATTTACAAGAGTAACTAAAAGAATCAAATACCTAGGAATAAATTTAACCAAAGATGTAAAGGACTTATATACAGAAAACTACACAACACTGTTAAAGGAAATGAAAGAAGACTTAAATAAATGGAAAAATATTCCCTGTTCATGGATAGGAAGACTAAACATCATCAAGATGTCTATCCTACCCAAACTAATCTACAGATTTAATGCAATCCCAATAAAAGTCAACACTGTATTTTTTAAGGAATTGGAAAAACTAACCACAAAATATATTTGGAGAGGTAAGAGGCCCCAAATTGCCAAAGACATATTGAAAAAGAAAAATGAAGTTGGAGGTATCACACTATCTGACTTTAAAACGTACTACAAAGCTACAGTGATCAAAACTGCATGGTATTGGCACAAGGATAGACCTACTGACCAGTGGAACCAAATTGAGAGTTCTGATATAGATCCTCGCATATACAGTCATCTGATATTTGACAAGGCCATGAAGCCCACTCAGTTGGGAGAAAATGGCCTCTTTAACAAGTGGTGCTTGGAGAACTGGATATCCATATCCAAAAGAATGAGAGAAGAATACCATCTCACACCTTATATAAAAATCAACTCAAGATGAATCAAAGATCTAAATATAAAAGCCAAAACCATAAAGATCTTGGAAGATAATGTAGGGAAGCATCTACAGGACCTTGTAATAGGAAATTATTTCATAAACTTCACAGCCAAAGCACGAGCAGCAAGAGAAAAAATAGATAAATAGTATCTCATCAAAATTAAAAACTTCTGCACCTCAAAGGATGTTATTAAGAAAATAAAAAGGCAGCCTACCCAATGGGAGAAAATATTTGGCAACCATATATCTGATAGTAGCCTAATATCCTGCATATATAAAGAAATCCTACACCTTGAAAATAAAAAGACAAACAACCCATTTAAAAAATGGTCAATTGACCTGAAAAGACATTTCTCCAAGGAAGAAATACAAATGACTAAAAAGCACATGAAAAAATGCTCAACATCGCTTGCTATCAGGGAAATGCAAATCAAAACTACAATGAGATACCATCTTACACCCATCAGAATGGCAGCTATTAAAAAAACAGGAGACACTAAATGTTGGAGAGGATGTAGAGGAATAGGAACCCTCATCCACTGCTGGTGGGACTGCGGTATGGTCCAGCCACTGTGGAGGACAGTTTGGCGGTTCCTCAGAAAACTAACAATAGATCTTCCATATGATCCAGCAACTCCACTGCTGGGTATATACCCAGAAGAACTGAAAGCAAAGACACAAACAGATATATAGCACACCAATGTTCATAGCGGCATTATTCACCATTGCCAAAAGTTGGAATCAGCCCCGGTGCCCATCAACAGACGAATGGATAAGCAAAATGTGGTACAGACATACAATGGAATATTACTCAGCTGTAAGAAGGAATAAAGTGTTAACACATGGAATAACGTGGATGAATCTTGAAGACCTTATGTTGAGTAAAGCAAGCCAGGCACTGAAGGATGAACATTATATGACCTCATTGATTTGACTGAGGAAAGTGAGCAGTCTCTGAGAACCATAGTCTGAAAGATAGGTTAACAAGGGAGAGAACGAGAAGAGCAGGCTCTGAGCCATAACCCATGTGGACATAATCTATGGTAAAGGGATAGAGTATAGTTGCATATTGAAGGATACGACAGATGGGTAGTGATATTACTGGGTTTAGTGGTCCAGGGTTCACGGTGGGTAGATTAGGAAAGGCAGGTTGGAATACCCAAGGTATGTAACTATGAATCTTGTCATTCCCTGAGTCAAGAGAGGGGAGTGTCATATGCCCCAGGGGTAGGGGGAGGAAGGAACAGAAATGAACAAACAGGGAGTATTTAGTGGCCATGGGAAAGATATTTCATTACCTTACAGTAATGGACACAGGACATGGTAACATCATCAAAACTTATTAAACTGTATCGTCTAAATTGTAAACTATACTGTAAACCATTGACAATGTTTAGTTGCTATATTTTGCTATTTGTAAAACAGTTATAACAATGCTAACAAACAAAAAAAGGGGGGGGGTTAATATGGGGTGGGGAAGGGGGGGTGGTTTGGTATGTGGGAGTCTATGGTATTCCGTGTGTGACTTTGCTGTGACCTAAAACTTCTGTGAAAATTAAATGAAAATTTGGGAGACACTGGGGAATGAGAGGGGGAAGGTGTCACAGTACACTGGACATCTGATAATACACTGATAAAAGGAAAAAAGAATAATTTTTTTAAAGGAATTTCTTTTGTCTTTTTTCCATTTTTTTTAATGTCCCAATGCACTAATTATATTTCATTTTGTTTTGTTTTTTGTTTGTTTGTTTGTTTCCTGAGTTTCCTTGTGTTTATCTCTTGCATTTAAACTTATTGTTGTTGTTTCTTTTTCCTATTAAGTGTATTTGGTTATTATATGGGCTACATGTTCAGGGAAGATTTAGATCACAGAAGGGTTACAATGGGTGCCGCAGAGGATTATTGGTAGGGGGTGTCTGGGAGGGGGGATCATGGGAGTAAGTTCATCTGAATATACATGAAAGATATACAAATTTTTCAAAAGATCAAAGGATGGGGCATGGTCAGGTGGGTGGACAATCACACAATAAATGAGGGAATCTGAATCCCTAGCCTGGAGAGCTCTGCCACATTCTCCAAGGGAGCAGCAACAATCCTCTGAGTGCAGGGACAGTGTCTGTCAAAAGAGGATGGCCCACTGATGAGTTCTTGTTATTGATGACTAGCCTTATGAGTCTTTGCTCTTGCACCTGAAACTTAGCCTACTGTTATGGGGTGCCTAAGGGTTGCCACCTGAGAGCCTTCTTGTTGCTCAAATGTGGCCTCTCTCTAAGCCAAACTCAGCATATGAATGCATTACCTTCCCCCCAACGTGGGACATGACTCCCGGGGACGAGCCTCCCTGGCAACGAGGGATTAATACCAAGTGCCAACTGGCAACACAACTGGAAAAAGACCTTGAATAAAAGGGGGGAAAGGTAAAGACAAATGAGTTCAAGTGGCTAAGAGACTTCAAAGAGAGTCGGGAGGTCATCCCAGAGGTAACACTTACGCACACCTCAGTAGGAGCTCATAGAACATCAAAGTGCATATCACCCCACACAGAGGGGCTCCTGGGGCTCTGGAGACACCCAGGTCCTATGTAAGGGGTGTTAGCCCCAGAGAATGACGCCTTACCAGTGGGCTCTATTTTGGAACCTGTGCTCCTGACAGTGACAGAGTTGGACTCGAATAAGTCCTCCCTGCACATGGTTCATCAGTCCCTTCTATTCAAACCTATATGTGATCCTGGAGTTTTTAGGTATATTTCCAGAGACTGGAGCCTCTGGCCTACCTATGTGCCAGGTGTGCATGGAAGCTCGGTGGAGCTGCAACTCCTACCCTACAGCTCAATGGACTCATCCAAGTCACCTGGCGAGGAGACAACAATGGGCAACGGCCATCCCAGGGAATGGAGAGGGCCTGCATCTGCAGGCAGGATAATCCCACCCACCATATCTATGGGATATAAGCCCTCTCTCACTTGGAGGTGGAGTGGACATCACCATCCCAGTCCCCTCAGGATTGGGGGAAGAACTATGGACTAGAGTGGACTTGATGGTATTCTGTTGTACACATATGGTGATTCTAGCAATGGAAGAAATTATAACAGTGAAGTGGAGCCGGTGGCCACTGGACACTTTCGGGGCAGGGAGGGGAAGTACAGTTGAAATACATGGGCTTTTTCGGGACTTGGCAGTTGTCCTGAGTGCAGTTGTGGCAACAGATGTAGGCCATTTTAAATCTGCACACACCATTCAGAACTGTGTGGGAGAGAGTGTGGTCTACGATGTGAACTGTGGTCTATGGCTTATGGCAAGGCCCCAGTATGTGTAAGTCCATTGATGTTGATGGGCCACAGTTGTGGGGGATGTTTGTGAGGGATGTTGTGGGAGGTGTGGGAGGTGGGGAACATGGGAATCCCTGTAGTTTCTGTGTAATATTTAGGTTATCTAAGCACCTTTTAATATATATATATATATATATAAATTTTTTAATGGAAATTTAATCCTAATATTACAGAACACTTCTTCACAATGCCTTACCATCACATCCACAGAGCTCTTGTATAGGTACAATAGATTACAACTGGTAGACTGCAAGACATAGACTCTATTTAGGAAGGAGTTTCTTGGAAAACCCAAAGACCACAGGGGAAATGAAAACAAGGACCCTAGAGGAAACTGAAGCTTTGACACCTACAGCTATGGAAAAGAATAAATACAGCCTAATTCGTGGCCAAATAAACATAAAACCCCATATCAAGGGCCTATTTGCCTCAGTTCCTATTACCTAATAGACAATGTCCAACTTTGAACAAAAAATTATAAAGCATCTTAAAGGTAAAGAGAAATAAACACTAAATCTGAAGAGACAGAACAAGCATCACAACCAGACACAGATATGGCAGAAATTTTGGAATTAATAGACCAGCAATTTAAAATAATTATGCTTATGATGCTAAGGGCTCTAAGTGGAAAAGTAGACAACAGGAAGGAACAGATGGGTAGTTGTGGGAAGATGGCAGAGTAGGAAGCTCCAGGAATCAGCCCCCTTACCAGAACAATTATTAAACAGGCAGAAACTGTCTGGATCAGCTATTTTGAAGCTCTGGAGTCCAGGAGAACACTGTACAGCATTCAGAGAAAAGTGGGAGGAAGAGGCTGGTAAATTATGGTAAATATCAGTAAACAGCTCTCTCCGCATGGTGGTTACCAGTGCCCATCGCCCCTCTTGGCGCTGGCAGCAATGGGGTCTGGCCATTGGCATAGCTTGCTGGTACCAGAAAAGGGCATAAAAATCCACTCCCCAAGATCGGGTGGAAGGGGAGCAGGAGTGCACAGGCCTATTGCTGATCATGGCTTCTGATTAGCTACTTCAGATCTCTGGGGGCCCAGCTTTGAATGTGGCCACTGTGGCAACCCAGCCCAGAAAAAGGAAGGAGAGGAGACTTCAAGAGAGTGGGCTTCCTCAGAGCTGTGAGAGCAGTTGAAGGGCTGCTTGTGCTGAGCAGGTCGACAGTGCAGCTTAGGGGAGCTGTGGAAGAAGCTCCTGGCACACTTGAACCCTCCCTCCCCCTCTTCCCAGGACAGTTTGGAGACAGCCAGCACTCCCGCTGTGGGTCCCTGGCCTTGTTCTGCCTGGTAGACAGTGACCTGGGAAACTCCTCTTTGCTGTGCCCCTTTCCAAATTTGCCAACCAGGCAAAAGCAGCTTGAGGCAACCAAGGTAATAAAAGAAACAACTGAGAGCATAGACTGGGGAAAAGTCTTACTTTTAAACACACAGTAGAGGGAGATGGTATGTCTCCCAGGAAGTAGAAGGGACATTTAAACCACGTAAACAGGAGCGCGCCAAAGGCCATTAGCAAGCGCAAGCCCAGGACAAGAAACAGGCCCAGAAAAGAGAGGGAGGACCCTGCACTTTGTGTTTCCCTTGGGTGGACCTTCCTGAAAGGAGGGCTGAAGCTCAAGAAAAGTCTGTCATGTCACCAGCTGGTTGCAAACTCAAGAAACATCAGATATCTCGAGGAATAAATCCCAGGGATAACATTTTAAAATATTAAAGTGTACAGTGTGCAGCAAAATATTACAGGAGAAACAAAGAAACAGGAAATGATGGCCCATCCAAAGAGAAGGATAAAAATCCAGAAAACACAACTGAAGACCAGACTATGGCCACACCAGACAAAATATTTGTAACATTGGTTTAGGATATTGACATCATGAAATATATACAGAAAACACTGATTAAATGGACTTTATCAAATTTAAGAACGTCTCTTCAAAAGAAGCCAGTGAGAAAACAAAGCAAATGAAATGAAAGATAACATAAAAGCAAGGCACAGCGTAAGAAAAATTACAAATCAGGCTATGTTTCAAAAAAATGATCTTCAATATGTTCAGGGAGATGAAGGAAAATACAGACAAAAACTAAAAGATATCAGGAAAGCAATAAATGAAAAATAGGAGAATCTCATAAAGAGGTAAAACGTTTTTTAAAAAAGAAACCAAACAGTGCTCACTTTGGCAGCACATATAATGAAAAACAATACAGAGAAGATTAGCATGGCCCTTGCACAAGGATGACATGCAAATTCATGAAGCATTTTTTTAAAGGAACCAAATGGAAATACTGGAGTTAAAGACAACAATAATTGAAATGAAAAATTCCCAGGAGGGTTTCAACAGTGGATTGGATGTGGCAGAAGAAGGAATCAGCAAACTAGGAGACAAGGCAATTGAAATGAGTCAGGTTGACAAGCAGAAAGACAAAAGAATTATAAAGAGGTAAAATAGCCTAAGAGACCTCTGGGACACCATCAAGAGAACCAATATATTCATTATGAGAGCCCCAGTAGGAATAGAATGAAGGGGACCAAAGGAACATTCAAAGAAATAATGAGAGAAAACTTCACAAACATAGTAAAAGATGTGAATACGCACATCCAATAAACTCAGAGAATACCAAACAGCATAAACCTGATGAAAATATGCCCCATCACATACTGATCAAACTATTGAAAGCAAAGGACAAAGAGAGAGTTCTGAAGCTACAAGAGAAAAGCAAGAATTTTATATCAGGTGAAACTGTCTTTCAAAAATAAGGAGAAATTAATACATTCCTAAATGTTCAAAAGCTGAGGGAGTTCATCACTAGACCTACCTACAAGCAGTGCTAAAGGGAGTTCTTCAGACTAAAAGGAAAAGACACTAGACAGTGGTTCAAAGTGGCATAAAGAAATAAAGACCTGCAGTAAAGGTAACCATTTGGATAGCTATAGGTGCTAGTACAATTATATTGTATTATTTTTTTGGTATGTAATGCCATTCCTTATTTCCTACAGGTGCCAAAATGAAAAAAAAAAAAAGCATGAAAAGTAATGAAAAACTTACGGTTTAGAACATACAATGTATACAGATATAATTTGCAACAAGTACAAAAAAGGATTACAGAAACAGTGTGTGTATGCTCCTGAAGTCAAGTTGGCATCAAATCATAAATGATTGTTATATATTTAGGATGTTAAATTTTTTTTCCAGTACTTTCTTTTTTTTATTGTGGGTAAAAATAAAAATTTTCACAATACATACCAATATCTGTAAAATGATATACAAATATATATGCATTTATGTGCATTTGCTTACATAAATGTTTTATATATATATATATATATATATATATTTTAAGGTGCTTAGATTACCTAAATATTATACAGAAATTAAGGGATTCCCATGTTCCCCACCTCCCACACCTCCCACAAAATCCCACACAAACACCCTTCATCAGTGTGGCTCCTCACCCTCAATGGATATACACATCCTGGGGCCTTGCCACCAAGCATAGACCACAGTTCACATCGTAGACCACACTCTCTCCCACACAGTTCTGAATGGTATATGCTGATTTAAAATGGCCTACATTCGTCGCCACAATGGCACTCAGGATAACCCCCAAGTCCCGAAAAAGCCCATGTATTTCAACTGCACTTCCCCTCCCTGCCCCGAAAGTGCCCAGTGGCCACTGGCTCCACCTCACTGTTATAATTTCTTCCATTGCTAGAATCACAGTATGTGTACAACAGAATACCATTAAGTCCACTCTAGTCCATAGTTCTTCCCCCAATCCTGAGGGGACTGGGATGGTGATGTCCACTCCACCTCCAAGTGAGAGAGGGCTTATATCCCATGGATGCAGTAGATGGGATTGTCTTGCCTGCAGCTGCAGGCCCTTTCCATTCCCTGGGATGGCCGTTACCCATCATCAGGAAACTATATGAAAAATATATCCAGAAAAAAAAAGTGATGTCCAAATACAGTACAATTAAAAAAAACAAATAAATATGAAAGTAGGCATTAGCAGAAGAATTAAGGAGCTAATAATGTCTAAGACTTACAAAGAGTAAATAGCAAAATGGCAGAAGAAAGCCCTGAATTGCTAGTAGTGACTTTAATTGTAAATAGATTATATTCTCTACTCAAAATGCAGATATTGGCAGAATGGATAAAAAAGCATGACCAAGTAACTCTGGGTTCATGGATTGGAAAACTAAATATTAAGATGTCAATTATACCTAAAGTGGTTTACAGATTCAATGCAATCCCAATCAATTCCAAAAACCTTCTTTGCAGAAATGGAAAAGCTAATCTTCAATTCATATGGAAGGCAAAGGGCCCCAAATACCCAAAGCAATCTTGAAAAGAAAAATAAAGTTGGAGGACTTACACTTCTTGATCTTAAAACTGATTACAAAGCCACATTAATCAAAATAGCATGGTACTGGCAAAAAGATATACATATAGACCAATGGAATAAAATTTAAAGCTCAGAAATCAACCTGCACATTTAAGGTCAATGGATTTTTGGTAAGGGGCAAAGACCACTCAATTGGGAAAGAATAGTCTCTTCAACAAATGGTTCTGGGAAAGCTTTATCTCCATTTGCAAAAAGAAAAAAAAAGAAGTTTCACTATCTCACACCTTATACAAAAATCAACAAAATGGATCAAAGACCTAAATATAAGAGCCAGAACTATCATACTCCTAGAAGAAAATGTAAGGAAGCATCTTCAGGAAATTGTGTTGGGCTTGGTTTCTTAGACTTTATATCCAAAGCACAAACAACCAAAGAAAAATTAGCTAAATGGCACTTCATTAAGATTAAAAACTTTCATGCCTCAAAGGACTTTATCATGAAAGTAAAATGACAACCTACACAATGGGAAAAATATTTGGAAATGACATATACAATAAGGGTTTAATATCCAGAATATATAAAAAAATCCTTCAATTTAACAAAAAGACAAACAAACCAATTTAAAAAATGGGCAAAAGACATTTCTAGACCCCTCTCCAGGGAAGCTACACAAATAGCGAGAACACACATAAAAAGATGCTTAACACCATTAGCCTTCAGGGAAATGGGAAGTTCTAATCAAAACAATAAGATACCATTTCACACCCATTAGAATGGTTGCTATTAATAAAATGGAAAAGTATGTGTTGGAGAGGATGTGGAGAGATAGGAGCACTCATGAATTACTGGTGGCAATGTAAGATGGTGCAGCCACTGTAGAATATATTTTGACAGTTCCTCAGGAAGCTAAGTATAGAATTACTGTATGATTTGGCAATTCCATTACCAGGTATATTCCCAGAAAAATTGAAATAGGGACTTGAACAGATATTTGCATACTGACGATCATAGCAGCATTATTCACAATTGCTAAAAATGTAAGCAACCCAGGTGTCCATCAACATATGAATGGATAAACAAAATGAACTATATACCTACAAGGAAATATTATTCAGCTATAAAAAGGAATGAACCTTGAAGACTTCATGTTGAGTGAAATAATCCAGATACCAAGGGACAAATATTATATGATCTCTCTTATATGAAATATTTAGAATATTCAAATTTGTATAGTCAGAAGCTAGAATACAGGTTACCAGGGCCTGTGTGGGGTAGGTAATGGGGAGCTAATGCTTAATTGGTACACTGTTTCTGTTTGGGGAGATAGAAAAGTTTTGGTAATTGATGATGGTAATGGTAGCACAATATTGTGAATGTAATTAACATGACTGGATTATATACTTGAAAGTGGTTAAAACTGGGAAGTTTAAATTTTGTATATGTTAGCATAATCAATATTTTTTTGAAAACCATAGAACTGTACAACATGGTGATCCCTAATGTAAACTATGAACTATCATTAATTGTATACTTACATATAATTTGTTTTATCACATGTAAAAAAAGGAGCACACTAATGCAAAAATGGTAATAATAAGGAAAACTGCGTGTGTAGAAGGAGTATATGGGAAGCCGTTATGTTCTGCAAAAATGTTCTGTAAACTTAAAATTCCTCTAATGAAAAAAAAAGCTAATTAATAAATGAAAATGTTATGAATGTGGAAGTCATAACATGAAAGAACTTTCCAATGAGCACTGAAAACATTTAAATATGGAATTACATTTAAAAAATAGTTACAATTAAAAATGCATGTCATAAATCTTGACAAAACGTCATAATTTAAAACATTATAATACACTGACTCACATTCCAAGATTATTTGCATACAAAACAAGGCATGGATAATGGAGCATGCAAGGTGAGAGGTGAATAATGGTGCTAATTTTCTTATCTTTTATATGGTGGTAACTCTAAGGCTTCTCAAGTTGATATAATGAAAATTAAAGGAAGTGATATTTGGGTGGAGACCTAAAGATAAATAGGAGTTAATTCAGTACAGAGTGGTGATGTGGAGAATATTTTAGGAAAGGGGAACAGCATGTGCTCTACTGAATCAGAATAAGAATTTTAAGGAACTGAAAAATGTGTGGCTGAAACATAGAACTTTGGAGAAAATGGCATGAGATGATGGTGGAGAAACAGGCAGGAGGACAGATTATGCCAAGTTTAGTAAACCATTTTAAAGATTTTGAACTTTATACCTAAGCAGAAATAGCATGGTAGTGGTGATGATGGAGTGATATAATGAGATATTCTATTTTTTTAAAGTTCAATCTGGATGCAGAATGGAAGAATGAATTGGAAGGGGCCAAGAATGGAAGAAAAGTTATCGTGTTAAAAATGGTGGCATTGGGGGCGGATGTGGCTCAAATGGTTGGGCGTCCGTCTACCATATGGAGGGACCTGGGTTCGATACCTGGGACCTCCCGGTAAAATAAAAAATATATATATATATAGAAGGCGCATGGGCTGCCAGGCTCTGTGTGCCGCTGAGCCGCCAGGCCCCAGGAGCCATGCAGCAGGATGATGACATAGCAGGAGAGAGACGCAGGGGAGAGACAAGACAAGATGCTCCGAAAGCTCCAGAAGCCAGGATCCGAGGTGGCACAGGTGGCAGAATACCTCTCTCCTACATTGGGAGTCTCCAGGATCGAATCCTGATGAAGACTGGAGGAGGAGGATGAGAAGAGGTGGCAGGAAACAAACACGGAAAATTGCCCAGCGAATGGACACACAAAAAAACACAGCAAAAATGGGGAAGGGGGGGTTTAAAATGGATAAAGTAAATAAATAAACCTTTTTTAAAAAATGGTGGCATTGTAACAATTTTAAGGAATATTTAGGAAGTAGAAACAACAGGTACTGGTGACTGGTTGAAGGTAGTAGGTGGGATAGGAGAGACATAATTTAATTTGAGAGTTACTCCCATCATTCTGACTTGAGCACCAGAATAAGTGTTGGTGACTTCCATTGAGATAGAGAAGAATGGAAGAAGAGTTGATTTGGGGAAGAAGATGATGAGTCTAACTTGAACATGTTGAGTTTGAAGTGCCTGGGAGATTTCCAACTAAAGATAAAAAAGGTGACATGTACATAAATATGCACAAACTGTATAGAAAAAATACACTAATGAATATTAATGCAATACCACAATAAAAAATCAGCAAATACAATATAGTAGGCTTTTTAGAATATAGTATGCTCAAATGAGTTTTATTATAGGATTACAAGTTGTATTAGTCAGCCAAAGGGGTGCTAATGTGAAATACCAAAAATGGGTTGATCTTTATAAAGTGTATTTATTTGGGGTAGAAGTCCACAGATACCAGGCCATAAAGCGTTAAGTTTCTTCTCTCACCACAGTCCATTGCCACATGTTAGAGCAAGACAGCTGCCAGCGTTTGCCAGGGTTCAGGCTTCTTGGGTTCCTCTCTTCCCGGGGCTGCGTTTCTCTCCGGGCTTAGCTCCTGTTTCCTCCACAAGGTCAGCTGTAGACGATCAGGCAAACAGCTCGCTTCTCTTCTCCTGGGGCCTTCTTTCCAACATCAAAACTGCTTCTCAAAAACTGCTTCAACTCTGTTCTTGCCATGTCTTTTATATTTGATTCCCCACCCACCAAGGGGTGGGGCTCAATGCCCCACTGACATGGCCCAGTCAACGCCCCAATCATAACCTAATCATGTCCAGATTAACAGATCAGTTTACAAGCATGATTCAATTATATTTTTGGAATTCATAATTACATCAAACTGCCCAACTGCAACACAAGTATTATTCAAAATTAAGAAATTTTAAATAAAATTCCCCATACAAAGTGGCTAAAGAAAAATATATATATAACCTTAATAAATTCACAAAAGTTATTGGTAACATTTATCATCCAGTCCTTATTTAAATGTTAATTTAAATGCAAGTGTATATGCATATTTCCTTACTGTTTTCATATAGCAACAATATGTTTATAAGATAATGTAAAGCAATAACATATAACACAAAATCCAGCACTGAGTTTGGTATTATATGATTCTTCCATCACACTTTTCCTTTTTCCACAAGCACATTAATGTCCCAGATAAGGAATACTCTTTTAGCCTATATTCCTAAGTGAAAATGATGTGGTGTGAAGCAGAGTTGAGAACAACCTGTAGGTAACATGTAAAAAGTCTTTGCTGCATCCCATAAGTTTTGATATGTTGTATTCTCATTTTCATTTGTCTCAAGATATTTACTGATTTCCCTTGTGATTTCTACTTTGACCCACTGATCATTTAAGAGTGTTGTTTAATTTTCATATATTTGTGTATTTCCAAGTTCTCTGCCTGTTAATTTCCAGCTTCATTCCATGTGGTCAGAGAAAATACTTTGTAACATTTCAATCTTTTTTAATTTATTGAGACTTGTTTTGTGACCCAATTATGTAATCTATACTGGATAATGATCCGTGTGCACTTAAGAAGAATGTATATCCTGCTGAATTTTCTTACAGCTGTTCACTTGAACCCCCTTTAATTGGACCCCTAAAATATCAATGGCATATAATAACAAAAGATTATTTCTCATTCATTTTCAACAAGAGGGGAGACATTACTACTGACCCTACAGAAATAAAAAATAACATAAGAGGATACTACAAATTCCTAGAAATATACAAACAAAACCACACTGACTCTAAGAAATAGAAGTCCTCAACAGACCAATTACAAGTAAAGAGATTGATTCCATCATCAAAAATCTCCCAACAAAATATGCTCTAATGATCTCCCAACTCTGATATTGGTTTCTTTTCTTATTGCTTCACCTGTTGTTTCTCTTTCCTTTCACCTGACAAAGTCCTTCAACTGCCTTAAAAGGCAAGATCCCTACTCCCACAAATGGCTGCATTCATGGTTCTTTTGTCTTACATCCAAGAAGTTTGCTAACTTTTGACATGTATGGTTCAACAGTCCCATTCCATTGTGGAAATTGACATAAGCTCTCTCATTTTCTAAAGCATAAAGATAAGTCTTCAGCTCCAGAGAACTTGTTCTCTGCAAAACTCTACACTATCCTTTGAAGTCATTGTCTTAGTTTTTCAGGTTGCAATGACAAATACCACAGAATGCATTGTCCTAAACAACAAGCATTTATTGTCTCATGGTTTTAAAGGCTGGAAATCCAAACTTAAGGCATCAACAAGAACATGCTTTCTCCCAGAAGTCTGTGGCATTCTAGTTTGCCACAATCCTTGGGATTCCTTGGCTTGCATCCCTTCCTCCCATCACATGGTGGGCTCTTTCTCCTTGTGCCTGCTCTGCTGGTTCCCACCGACTTCAGTCTTCTGGCTCCTCTGACTGTACATGACTTTCTTCTGCCTATAAAGAACTACAGTAATGCAGCTTAAGGCCCGCCCTGATGCAATTGGGCCACACTTTAACTAAAAAGAACATCTTCAAAAGGCCCTATTTAAAATGGGTTCACACTGGGGACTTCTGGGAAGATGGCATCAGAGTAGGTAGGCAGGGCTTAACTCTCTCTCAAAAACAAAGGCGGAAAGGCAAAATGCTGTCTGAGGGAATTGTTTTGGGGATGTGCAGTCCAGGAGAGTGCTTCACATCTTCCAGGAGGGCAAGAGTCAGAGAGAAAAAGAAGCCAGAATGAAAACTGTGACTTACTAGCCCCCATAGCCAGGAACAGCATCCTTCCCCCAGCCTCAAGGAAAAAGCCTTGATAAAACCCATAGCTCACTGCAGTCAACTGAGAAGGAGAAGGAGATCCTCCTCCCTGGGAGGAAGAGGGTCTGGTAGAGAGTGGAGAGTGGTTTCTCTTCAGTGAGTTTGGCCAGCAGAGCCTGATTTGACTCTCTGCTCTGGCCAGACCAGAATCATAGGCAAGTGGAGGTTGAAAGAGACACCTCTGTGAAAAGATTCACTGATGAGTATCACCTGCTGGCCAACTGGGAAACTGCAAGGAAAAAAATGCTTTTTGGAGTCCATTGTCAGAATCCTTGGATCGTATCTGTACCCTATTAGTGAATCATTGGCCCTATTTTGATAACTTGAGCTGGGCAATTTTAAAGACTTAGAATAAGTTGAACCAAAAATCAAAGAAGACCTGTGAAAATAAAATGGGTTTACACCCACAAGAATGAGGATTAAGATTAAGAATGTGTTTTTCAAAATGTAAAACAGTAGTTTTTTTTTTTTTTAATGTATCTTTCAAAGGGGTACATAATTAAATTTACAATAGTCTTTTAGAAATAAATCCCCCCTCCTCCATTACATCTATCACATAGCCCTACAGCTTGGCTGAAGTCACTCATCACTTGGGTTTGTTACTGAAAAATCAAGCATCCTCAAAGATATCATGTCCTACACCATGGCTTCAAGAAACTGATTTACTGCATTGTATTGAATGTGATTAGATCTGATGCATTGGATATTCTTAACTGAACTTAAAGTATAAAAATTCCAATTAATTTTCTAGATGAAAGCAATTCAGTTAGGAAGTGAATATGTGTATTTTATCCATGTCCCTAATTTATAAATATAAATAATATAAACATAAAATAAGTGCACTATAAATATTTTTTAAAAACCCCCAACAAAAAAAAGCCCAGGACCAGATGGCTTCACAGCTGAATTATACCAATTATTCCAAGAAGAATTAATACCGATCCTGCTCAAACTCTTCCAAAAATTGAAGAGGAAGGAACACTACCTAACTCATTCTATGAAGCCAATATCACTCTAATACCAAAATCAGATAAAGATACTACAAGAAAAGAATATCACAAGCCAACTTCTCTTATGACTATAGATGCAAAACTGTATTTGCAAATTGAATGCAACAGCATTTTACAGGAATTATACACCATGATCAAGCAGATTTTATCTGAGGCATGCCAGGATGGTTCAACATTGGAAAAAAAAATTAATGTAATACACCACATTAACAAAACCAAGGGACACATTATCATCTTGATTGATGCAGAAAAGGTATTTGACAAAATCCAGCATCCTTTTCTGAGAAAAACACCTAGAAAACTAGGAATATAAGGGAACTTCCTCAACATAATAAAGCGTGTATATGAAAAACCCACAGCAAATACTATACTCAATGGTGAAAGACTGAAAGCTTTCCCTATAAGATTGGGAATAAGACAAGGATGCCCACTGTCACCACTGTTCCTCAAATTTGTGCTAAAAGTTCTAGCTAGAGCAGTTAGGCAATAAAAAGATATAAAAGTCATCAAAATTGAAAAGGAAGCAGTAAAACTTTCACTACTTGCAGATGACATGACCCTATATTTAGAAAGTAAAAAAAAAAAAAAAAAAAAGCTACAACAAAGCGACTAGAGCTAATAAACGAATTCAGCAAAGTAGTGATATACAAGATCATGCAAAATTCAGTAGTGTTTCTATATGCTAGTAATGACCTATCTGAGAAGGAAATTAAGGAAAAAATACCATTTACAATAGCAACCAAAAGAATAATATATCTAGGAATAAATTTAATCAAGAACATAAAGGACCTGTATGCAGAAAACTACAAGACATTTCTTAAAGAAATCAAAAACCTATATACAGTAAATGGAAGGTCATTCCATGTTCATGGGTTGGAAAACTAAATATCATTAAGATGTCAATTCTACTTAAATTGCTTTACAAATCCAAAGCAATCCCAATCAAAATTCCAACAGCCTACTTTGAAGAAATGGAAAGGAAAGGTAAGGGGCCCAAAATAGCCTAAAACATCTTGAGAAAGAGGAACAAAGTTGGAGGATTCACATTTTCTGACATTAAAGCACATTACAAAGCTACAATTGTCAAAATAGCATGATACAATACTTAGCTGGCAGGGGAGATACCATGATCACGAAGGTGGTTTTCCCAGGGCGAGGCTTATCCATTGCACTCCGGATGTGCTGACCCCTGCGATTTCCCCAAATGCGGGAAACTCGACTACATAATTTGTGGTAGTGGGGGACTGCGTTCGCCTTCTCCCCTGCAAAAAAAAAAAAAATAGCATGGTACTAGCTTAAAGATAGATATATTGATAATGGAATAGAACTAAGTGTTCAGAAATAGTCTCTCACATTTATGGTCAATTGGTTTTTGACAAGGCTGCCAAGTCCCCTCAATGGGGAACAAATAGTCTTTTCAACAAATGATGTTCAAACTGGATAATCATATGCAAAATAATGAAAAAGGATCCCTATCTCACACCATATACAAAAATTAACTCAAAATGGGTCAAAGACCTAAGTATAAGAACCAGAACTACAAAACATTTAGAAGAAAAATTTTAGGATCTTGTGTTAAGCAACAGTTTCTTAGACTTTACACCCAAAGCACAAGCAATGAAAGAAAAAATAGATGGATCTCCTCAAAATTTAAAACTTTTGGGAACCACAGGACCTTGTCAATAAAATGAAAAGACAATCTACTCAATGGAAGAAAATATTTGGAAACCACATATCTGATAGGGTTTAATATCCAGAATATATAAAGAAATCCTACAACTCAATGATAAAAAGACAACTCAATTTAAAAATGAGCAAAGGACTTGAATGGACATTTATTCAAAGAAGAAATACAAATGGCCATAAAGCACATGAAAAGATCCTCAACATCACTAGCTATTAGGAACACACAAGTCAAAACCACAATGGGATATAATTTTACATGCACTAGAATGGCTACTATTAAAAAAAAAACACAGAAAACTACAAGTGTTGGAGAGGATGTGAAGAAATAGGAACAGTGATTCATTATTGGTGGCAATGTAAAATGGTGCAGCTGCTGTGGAAGACAGTTTGGCAGTTCCTCAGGAAACTAGTATAGAATTACCATGTGAATCAGCAATCCCACTACTAGATATATTCTCAGAAGAATTGAATGCAGGGACTCGAATAGATATTCACACACTAAGGTTCATAGCAGCATTATTCACAATTGCCAAAAGATGGAAACAATCCAAGTGCCCATCAACTGATGAATGGTTAAACAAAATGAGGTGTATACATACAATGGAATATTATTCAGTTGTAAAAAAAAGAATGAAGTCCTGATGCATGTGACAACATGAATGAACCTTGAGGACATTATGTTGAGAGAAATAAGCCAAACACAAAAGGATAAATATTGTGTTTTCTCACTAATATGAAATAATTAGAATAAGCAAACTCATAGAGTCAGAATATAGGTTACCAGGGATTAAACTGGTGTATAATTCAGCCAAAGGGACGCTGATGCAAAATACCAGAAATCAATTGGCTTTTATAAGGGTATTTATTTCAGGTGGAAACTTACAGTTACCAAGCCATAAAGCATAAGTTATTTCCCTCACCAAAATCTATTGCCATGTGTTGGAGCAAAATGGCTGCCGATGTCTGTGAGGGTTCAGCCTTCCTGGGTTCTTCTCTTCACAGGGCTTGCTTCTCTCTGGGCTCAGCTCCTCTGCTATCTCCACAAGGCCAGCTGTAGACTATAAAGCGAACAGCTTGTTTCTCTCCCTGGGGCCTTTTCTCTTTCCTCAAGACCAAGCTCCTCTGTGTGCTTACTTCCTGGGGTTCCAGCTCAAAAACTTCAACTCCCTTCTCTGCCATGTAGTTTTCTCTGTGAGTCCCTGCCCACCAAGGGGGTAGGGACTCAACATCCTACTGACGTGGCCCAATCAAAGACCTAATCATAATTTAATCATGCCCAGAGGAAAAGACCAGTTTGCAAACATAATAATAACTATTTTTGGAATTCATAAACAATGCCAAACTGCTACAACTGGAGTTAGAGAACAGGGAATTAATGTTTATTTTGTACAAAATTTCTATTTAGGTTGATTGCAAATGTTTGTAAATGGATGGTGCTGATGGTAGTACATTATTGTGAGTATAATTAACAGCACTGAATTATATAAGTAAATGTGGTTAAAAGGGGAAATTTTAGGTCATATATGTTACTAGAAAAAAAAAATTTAAAGATAAAACAGGACTGTACAATGCTGTGAACCCTAATATAGATGATGGACTACATTAATAATACAAGTATAAGAATGTTCTTTCATGAATTATAACAAAGGTACGACACTAATACAATGTGTTACTAATAGGAAGTTGCATGGGAAAAAACACCCCTAATGTAAACTACGGATGTTTGTTAATAGTACCATTATGATAATCTTTCATCAATTGTAACAAAGGTAACCACTGTTAAGAAAAATAGTACAATTATAAAAAGGGCTATCATCAATTATAACAAATGTTCCATACCAAAGCAAGATGTGGGTGGCACGGTGGTATATGGGAAAGCTGTATTTTATGCATGACTGTTCTGCCAACCCACAACTTCTCTAATTAAAATAAATAAATAAATAAATAAGTATTCCTTCATTTCTATTGGATGTGTACTACATGAAAGAAATGAGTTCAGAAAAGGATTCACAGATTGGAAATGGGCATGAAAAGGAATAGATGGAATCCAGAAATTCTGGGACTTGCCATATTAAGAGTTACAACGATTTCTCACCTGAACCCAGTTAAAAGATGAAACTGAGAAGAATTGTAAGCAAGAAAGTCTTGATAAGACCCAATTTCATAAGACATGCCAAATTAATGACTACTTGTTACCCTTTATTAAAACTCTGAGTAAGGTGGAACCCAACAAATCCTTCCAGTTCCACAAAAGGCTCTGAGAAAAGAGACAAATTGTAAAGAACTTGATTAGCCGAAGGTACTCAAAATTAAGTCTAGAAAGGAGACATTATTCAAAGAAGTGTGGATGTGGCTATAGGTCCATGGGTCTGATATATCAAATAAATAAAAAGCAGACTATATTTCTGACAGAATTGCAGTGACAAAAAAATGAAAATAAATAAATAATAAACAAACAAATAAATAAAAGTCCATCTGCCAGCTTGGACAAAAAGAGACTGTGATTATATGAGACTTGAAATAACCTTTAGGTCCCCAGCCTTCTATGGGTAAACCATCAGACAGAAGGGCTTTGCAGAGATCCTTCATGCATAACAGCATTTCCAATCCTGACGTCCACTGAAAGGACTGACTGGATCCATGTTCAGTTAAACCCTCACATGAAACCCTATTCTCCAAGGACTCACTTTCCAGAAGCTCAGGGAGGTCCCTAATAGTGCCACTTCTGGCCCTAGTCTCAGAGCACGCTATCTGGATAGGCTCAGAATTTTCCAAACTACCAGTTTCTGGTTTCTTTGTGCTCAAGAATTCAGTTCTCAACTTATCCCTTCCCACTGGCATTTCACTGTAAGCTGCAAGAAGAAACCAGGCTTCATTTTCTACATTTTACTTGGAAATCTCAGATAAATATCCAAGATCATCACTTTCAAGTTCTGCCTTCCATTTGAAATCAGAACTGAATTTTGTCAAGTTCTCTTCCACTTTAAAACAAGGATCACCTTTCTTCCAGTTTCCAAAAGCACAGTCATCATTTCCTTCTAAGGCCTCATGAGAAGTACTTTTAGCATCCATATTTATACCAAACAATCTCTTCAAATAAATCTAGGCTTTTTCTAGCAAGCACCTCATCCACTACCCAATTCCAAAGCCATTTCCACATTTTTTTGGTTTTTACAGTAACAGCACCCCACTCTCCTGATATCAAAATTTGTTTTAGTTTCCTTTTTGCTAACACAAATACCATGCACTGGGCTGGGTATTTATTGGTTCATAGTTTTGATGTTAGGGGACAGTGAAATCAAGGCATCATCAAGGTGATGCTTTCTTCCCAAAGGCTGGCATTCTGGTCCTTGGCTCCTCTATCACATGGCAATGCACATGGCAGCCTCTCCTGGTTTCTCCCTTCTCTTGTGGGTTCCATTAATTTTCAGCTTCTTGCTTCTGATGGCTCTGTCTCTATCTGTCTGAATTTCATTCTGCTTATAAAGGACTCCAGTAATAGGATTAAGACTGGATCTTGATTGAATTGGACCATACCTTAATTGAAGTAACCTCATCAAAAGGTCCTACTTAACATGGGTTCACACCAAAAGGATTCAATTAAGTTTAATTGCATCATCAATGGGTGATGCTCCCAAACCACAACAGACCTTTACCTCACACCATATACAAAAATTAACACAAAGTGGATCAAAGACCTAAAAATAAGAGCTAACTGTATGAAACTCTTAGAAGAAAACACAGGAGTAGATCTTCATTATCTTCAATTTGGCAGTGGTTCTTATATACGACACCAGTAGCATGAGCAACAAAAGAAAAAGTAAATAAATTACACTTCATCAGAATTAAAACTCTTGTGCTTCAAATGATATCATCAAGAAAGTAAAAAGACAATCCACAGAATGGGAGAAAATATTTATCAATCATATATCTGATACTAGAATTGTATCTAGAATATATAAAGAACACTTTCAATTCAATAATAAAAAGACAAACAGCCCAATTTAAAAATGGGCAAAGAATCTGAATAGACATTTCTTAAAAGAAAATATACAAATGACACATGGAAGATACTCAATTTCATTAGTCACTAAGGAAATGCGAATTAAAACTACAAAGAGATACCATTTCACACACACCTAGCATGATGACTAGAATCAAAAAGTCAAATAACAAAAAGTGTTGGCCAGACTGTAAAGAAATTAGAACACCATACACTCTGCTGATGGGGTCATAAAATGGTACAGCCTCTTTGGAAAACAGTTGCTCAAGCAGTTGAACATAGAGTGACCAAATGACCCAGAAGTTTCACTCCTAGGTTAATACCCAAGAGAAATGAAAATATTAGGTCCATGCAAAAACTTGTACCAAATGTTCATAGCAGCATTATTCATTTGGTAAAAGTTGGAAACAACTGATGAATTGATGAACAAAATGTGATATATCCATACAATGTAATGTTGTTTGGTTATAAAAATGAATGCACTACTGATAACTGCTGCAAGATGGACTGACTTTGAAAACACTATGTTAAGTGAAAAAAGCAAGTCGCAAAAGATCACACATTATATCATTCCATTCATATTAAAGTCCAGAATAGGGAAATCCATAGATGTAGAAAGTAGTTTGGTGGCTGCTTAGAACTGGGGGAGGATGGTAAAAAATGGCAGATGAGAGTAAGGGGGTTATTTTGAGGTGATGAAAATGTTCTAAAATTGACTATGGGGATGGTTACACATGTCTGTGACCATACTAAAAATCATTTAATTATACACCTTAAGTGGATGAATTTTATGGTATATGAATTATATCTCAATATAAAGCTGTTTCAAAAATCAATAGTAGAATATCACAACAAAGAAATTGACAGTGAGTATCAAAAAAGGGGGGAAAAATAGAATGTACCTATATAAGGCACTCAGTACAGTACCTACCAGCCTTGAACCCCAGCGAAAGTGACCACTCTTCACCCCCATCACTGCTTGGGTTTTCATCATACTGGAACATTTTCCTTCTTTACAACTTTTCACTCTAAGTGGTACTTTCTTGGATACTAACTGAAGTCCTTACCTATTTAAGAGATATTTTTCACCTTTACCAGAGGTCTTTATTTCTTTATGCCACTTTTAAAAATAAAATTTATTGAAGTTATCATTCATATATGAACATACATAAACATTAAGTGTATAGTAAAAGTTGTGAACTTATGAAGCAAACATGCATATCATCATACAGGGCTCCCATACATCACCCCACCACCATTGTTGTGAAACATTTGTTACAAACTATGAAAGAGGATTGTCAAAATATTACTACTAACGATAGCCAATATCTCATATTTGGTGTATTTTCCCCCAACCCACCTAATTATTAACTCCCTGTATTAGTATGATATGTTTGTTATAGTTAATGAGAGAATATTCTATTTGTCCTGTTAACCACAGTCCATCTTCCACCACTGGATTCTGTATATTACACAGTCCCATGCTTTGTACAGTCCATTCAAAATGTACACTCAGTGGCTCTCATTTTCATCACAGAGTTGTGCTGTCATCAATCAGTCAATTTTAGAACATTTTCATCACTCCTTAAAAACCCTTTACCCTCCTATACCACTCTACTGCTGTCCCTTAGAATTGATATGATCTCTTCTACCGGAGCGATTTTTAAACACACCCACATAAACAATACCATTTAGGAGATATTTGAACTTGGGCTTCCTTATTTGTAAAATTGAGTTATGGCATTTACCTCCTGGGGAAGTTGTAAGAATAAATGACACAGAGTATGCAGAATTTCTTTGCACAGACTGCTAAAAATATATTAGTTTCCATTTTTCCACCCATGCCTCACCACAAAATCTTATTGTGGGCATAACATATGTGAAAGGAAACAAAATGGACTAGATTTCACAGTGCTTGGATTCTAGCAGGAAACACAGACAATAAACCTATAAAAACAATGTCAGTATGGACCACCACCCCCACGACTGTGCACGCTCCACAGGAGGTACCGGGTATTGAACCCACGAGCTTATACGTGGGAAGCAGGAGCTCAACCATTGAGCTACATCAGCTCCCCAATGAGATCATCAACATTTTGTGAAATGAGTGACTGCGATGATGATATCCCCCAGCTTTCTTCCCACACTTTAGCAGTCCTCCAGGAATTTTATGCTGAGCTGGGGATGATAAACATAACATTGGCATAATAGAAGAGAATTGGCAACTGAGCCAATTTTGGTACAGTCAGGAAACCGCATTATGGCTTGCAGAGGAAGCGATTTCAGCTGCTGGTGGAGGGGGCAGAACAGCATGTGTGAGTGCCCCCAGTGTCTGCCAGAAACTGCAAGAGCTGCAGCGAGAAGATTTTTCTACATACATCTTTGAGTATGACAAAAGATTTGCCATCTACAGAGAGGAGTTTATCTTCTATGATTATAATAATCCATTAGATTTACCTGAAAAAATTGCTGTACAAAGTTTTGACATCATAATAGCAGATTCTCCATATCTTTCTCAGGAGTGTCTCAGGAAAATGTCAGAAACCATCAAGTATCTGACTCAGGGCAAGATTCTGCTGTGCACAGGTGTCATCATGGAAGAAGAGGCAATAAAACTCCTTGGAGTGAGGATGTGCAAGTTTATTCCCAAACACACCTGGAATTTGGCAAATGAGTTCCGCTGTTATGTGAATTATGATTCTAGGCTAGACCATGAAAACTGCTAAAGATAGTGATATAACACAGTGAAGGACCCTGTGGGACAGTTTCCTCTTTTGATTTTTTTAGTAGATTAAAAAGTTTTTAACTACCCACCCCCATCCCCAATGGGGCTATCCCTGGCCTAATTTTCAACATAAAGAATACAGCATCGCATTATTGTTTCTTCATTGAGGGTACTCCAGAGCTCGGGATTCTGCAAACTCCAGAGTTGCAGAGCCAGAGCCTGCTGGGGCAGTTGGAGGGACCGAGGAATCAGCCTTCATGGCTGAAAACCGACTGCCGGATGGCAGTTACTGGAGCCAAGTCCAGCCTATCCTGACTGGTACGGAGGTGGAGGAGGGGGACCATGCAAACTGGAAGCCACTACTCCATCAACACTGGTTAAACATTGACCCTTTTTATCTTCTGGTTTGTTACTGTTATTTCTCAGACCTCAGTTGTCATACATAAAGAAATTTTTAAGTAATTTACTCTAAAAATTGCTTTATATTTTTATGAGACATTTATACTTCTATCAGTATATCAGCACCTGGCATATGTTAAGTTACATTCAATAAATGTTTCTTTTAAGAAATAATAAAAATAAAAACAATGTCAGATAGTGATGAATGCAATGAAGAAAGTTCACACAGCTTAAAGGGAGTCAAGACAACCAGTTGCCCTTTAAGACGGGGGTTTAGGACAGGTTTCTTTGAGAAGGCAACATCTGAGGAGAGAGAGCCACACTAAGATCAGCCCAAGTATGAGGATTTTTCTCCCTTTTAAGAAAATTAGGTTGTGAATATTCTCGTTGTCTGATTTTGTGATAAATCAGGGTAGGCTAAACATTCGCTATATTAGAAACCATGCATGTGTCCCCAGACCTAGTTTTTATCCCTAGGTCTCATTTTTAGAATGCTGGTGATAAACTAAGCCTGATTTATTTTATGACCATCCTGTATGGGAAATGACTGTAACTCTAGGTATCTTTGGTCAACCTTAAGAGATATAGCAGGGGGATGGATGTGGCTCAAATGGTTGGGTGTCCGTCTCCCATATGGAGGGAGCTGGGTTCGATCTCTGGGACCTCCTGGTAAAAATTTAAAAAAGAAAAATATAGAAGGCACACGGGTCACCAGGCCCCATGAGCAGGTGCACCGCCAGGCCCCGCGAGACACGTGGCAAGATGATGACAAACAGGAGAGTGACACAAGGGAGAGTCACGATGAAACACGCTGAAAAACCAGGAACTTAGGTGGTGCAGGTGGTAGGACGCGTCTCTCCCACATCGGAGTTTCCAAGAATCGAATCCCAGTGAAGACAAGAGGAGAAAGATGACAAGAAAAGGCAGGAAATGGACACAGAGAGATGCCCAGCGAATAGACACAAAAACAGCAAAAATGAGGGGGCGGGGCGGCAAAAATGGATAAAAGTAAATAAATAAATAAATCCTTTATAAAAAAGTATAGGGGAGGAAGATACGGACTATAGTTAGTAGTAATACTTTGACGAAGCTCTTTCATGATTTGTTAACAAATGTTTCACAACAATGCAGGGTGTTTGGGGGCGGGGGGTGATGTGTGGGAGCCCTGTATGATGTTATGCATGTTTCTTTCATAAGTTCACAATGCTTACTGAGCACTTATTGTTTATGTATGTTCATATATGAACGATATACTTCAATAAATTGTTTTTTTAAAAAAAGAAAATTAGGAATCAAGGTCACTGTGGCAGCTTGAAATTATTTTATGAATCCCCCCAAAAAGAGAAATATTGTTTTAAACTAATCCATTCCTGTGGGTGTGAGACCCATTTGACTGGATTACGTCAGTGGGGCGTGATTCATGTTGAGTCTCTGCCCTCTTGCTGGGTCTGATATAAAGGGAGAGACAGACTCACATGGACAGACACAGGAAAAAAGGTACTGCCATGTTTGATTCTGCTATGTGAGAGGAAAGACTCCAGTTTTCCCCACAGCTGAGCTGCAAGGATAGAAGCCCTAAGAGACAAGCCCTATGCCAGGAGAGAGAAGACTACAGGATCACTTAAGTACAAAGCTCCAAAAGACTGGG
This sequence comes from Tolypeutes matacus, assembly GCA_026826555.1. Taxonomy (NCBI): domain Eukaryota; kingdom Metazoa; phylum Chordata; class Mammalia; order Cingulata; family Chlamyphoridae; genus Tolypeutes; species Tolypeutes matacus. The sequence goes on along the minus strand of JAKSZT010054380.1, from coordinate 866,179 downwards.
CCCACAGAGCATCACAAGGTGAGCCTGGAGGGGAAGGCTGAAACCACGGCAGAGATCAGCGGCCATCTTGGCTCACCACATTGCAACTCTCTGTGATCAGCAGTAGCTGACTTTGGTGAGAAAGCATCTCCTCAATTTGGACATTCCATGGCCTTGAAACTGTAACTTTTACCTCAAATAAATACCCTTTATAAAGCCAACACATTTCTAGTACTTTGCATTGGCAGCCCTTTGGAAAACTAAACCAGTTACACTAATCACAAATATTGCAAGTCTATTTGACTCATGTGCATCATGAATCAAAAGGTACTTTTATATGTAATCAAGAAGGTACAAGGGGAAGAATATTCATTAACTTTGTCTTCCTAAGTAAAATAGATTAGCTCAATTAAGCCACAGATGTTAAACCTGCCTGGGTCTTAGGAGATCATATGTCAGTGCAAGACAGTGTGGGGTATAGGGGATTCCCATATAATACTCCCCACCACATTTTCCCCTATTACTAACATCTTACATTAGTGAGGAACATTTGTTACAATTGATGAAACAAATTGAAGCATTGCTATTGCTTTAGTTTGCCAGAGAACTACAGATGCAAAGTACCAGAAATGGGTTGGCTTTCATAGTGGGAATTTTATTTAGGGTAAAAGCTTACAGTCCCGAAGCCATGAAATGTCCAAATGTCCAAACATCAGAGATATTTTCTCACCAAAGTCAGCTGCCACGTGATGAAGCAAGATGGCGGGCGATCTCTACCTAGATCCCAGACTTCCCCTCCAAGCTTATGGTTCATCTCTCCCTGGGCCTCAGTTCCTTCAACCTCTTGGGCTTCCCTGTTTTCCTGAAGTTCTCTTGGGCTTCCCTGTTTTCCTGAAGTTCTCTCTCTCACATTACAGGATCAATATAATATGGCAGTTCCTCTCTCTCTCTCTCTCTCTCTCTCTCTCTCTCTCTCTCTCTCTCCCTCCCTCTGTGTGTGTGTGTGTGTATGTCTCAGCCTGAGTCATGCCTCACTGATGTAGTCCAGTCAAAAGGATCTCACAATGGATTGAACAATGGATTAGTTCAAAAACATAACTTTCTTTTTTTGGTAGTCACCAAATTCAAACTGTCAGAGCTACTAATTAAGGTGTATAATTTATGGGTTATACTTCGTGCTTTGACAAACATATAATGTCATGTATCTGTCATTGGAGTATCACAGAGAACAATTCCAGTGCCCTTAAAATGCCCTGTGTACCACCTATTCATCCCTCTCCCTCTCCTCTTAAGGGGATGAACCTCTTAAGACTTCATCCTATTTCTCTGGACAAATGGTGCTTAAACAAGCAATGGGCTGGGAGGTCCTGTTAACATCCATCCCAAGGGGAAGTGTCCCAGGGAGCATCCTCTCTCCTGGGGCAGGAATGGAGAAATGTGGTTCTGGACAATTGATTTCTTTTTCTTTCTTTTTCTAAACCCCCAAAGAATGAGCTCTCTTTTTAGTCCTTAATGGTAGATGGTGCTTAATTCAGTTCAACTCTGCAAATGGACCAGGGGAAACTGAGATAATCTGTAATTGTTTGGAGTTGGCCAAAAGAAATTGTCTCAAAAGACATACTCTAGAGGAAAATGGTGACTCAGACAGATCTGATGCTAGCCACTTTACTGGCTAGACAGGGGACCAGGGTTGTGTTGTCACGCAGGAGGGGAACTTTCCCTGCAGTCGTGTTTTGTGGACATCCTTCCTGTGGGCATCCCACAAGTTCCACACCATGAGTCAGAGGATCATGCAACTGGCTAGAGGGGAAGTCAGAGCTGCCTTCTTGAGGTTAAGCTAATGCTGCCTGTCTACATTGTCAACCACAAAATCCATACTTTCCAAGCAAGTCACAGGCTTTCCATTAACTCAACCTACCTAGGATTTATTTACAGCTTCTCTGTGCCTGGCACTGTGATAGGTGCTGGAGGTCAAAAGATGAATAAGATACAACAGTCTCTACCCTTGGAAACCTCAGAGTGTGGTGGGGAAAATGGAGACAGGAGTGAAAACTGATGAGATAGGATGGCAATGTGCCAAAACATGGGCATGAGCAAAAGTTATAAGAGCACAGAAGAGGAGCAATCAACCTTGCCTGGAAGAGTCAGGGAGGGAGTTGGGAGTCATGGAAAAACAGCATTTGTGCAGGTTCTTGAAGAAGGAGATAAGGAGACAGGGAAGGAAGATAGACACACTCTGGGCCAAGGGAAGGGAATGTGCCAAGGTTCAGTAGGGATGAGAAGGCATAATCTACGTAGGAAAGAATACTGTGATTGTGGTGTGGCAAGAGTGGAGGGATAGTGGATGAGGGCAAGCTCAGGGGGCAGGCTGAGTGAGATGGTGAGAAGCCAATGCACAGAGTTGGGGCTTCACCCTGACTGATTCACAAAAAAAGTTTCTCAAACCTCAAGCATCAAGGACTTGGAGAATGAAGGTGAGGAGAAAGAATGGAGCAAGAGAAAAGTCAATCAATCAGGACTTCCAATCCTTTGTCAGTTCACTTTATGCATTTCCACTTTGATCTGTTCCTTGCAGGATTTCATTTGAAAAAAATTACTTACTTTCCAGGTGTTAGAAAGCAATGATGAGAAAAGCACTCTGGAATGGTGGCATGAGGCACTCCACAGATATTCTCCAGAGCAAAATGACCATAACTGGTGAAAAAAAAATTTAAGTAAAAACATGGAAATTACTCCAAAGGCATATAACAAATGGAAACGTTTTAAAAGAAAATCTCAAATCTCAGTAAGAGTAGTGACAATCTATGACATTTAACTCAGTCACTTCCCCCCACCCACCCTGCTCAGCAAGATAGCAGCTCTACTCCAGGCAGGTACCACCAAGAAGAAAAGGTTTTCTCTTTCCCCTGCTCCCAGGCAAGGGCTATGGTTTCTCAATGGGAGGAACAGATAATACACATTTCTCTCCCCCACCCCCACAGATCCACGCTGCAGAAGCTCTATTCCAAGCAAACTCAGCTGAGAAGCCTGAGGCTCTCTTCTCCCACCCAGTCTCTACTACTAGGGCACAGCTCTATCCTGGGTACAGCAGGCCAGGAATTGTGGATCCCAAATACCCTCATTCCAGCTTACTCCGAGGTCAGAGGCTCCACGCAGGGAGGAGCAAGATAAGAAGACTGAGACTACTGCCCCTGTGCTGTTCATAGCAAAAGGATGTCACCTGAGAAAAGCATGCCACTGTCCCCATCCCCAGCTCCAGAGCAGTGGCACAGAAGTTCTGCCCAGGGGGAGGAAAAGGCCATAGGAACAAAGAGCTCCATAGGTATCCTCAAGGGTACTGACTTTATTTGGAACAGAGTATGGGAAAGTTCAAGCTTAAGGGCAATGTCAAGAACAACGGAGATTTTGGTGGTAAGCAATTAAGAGGAGGCTTTCTGCTTCCTGAGATCAAAAAGCTAAACTGTAAACCAGCTCAAAGTGTATGAGAGAAAAATCAAGGAAAGATACAACTAAGAAGAGTCTTCCTAAGGTCAGAACAAATCTCAGCTCCTGTTCCCAAAGACTATTCCTGCAAAAGAGTCTGGGTTTATTTGGATCAGGCTGTGGAGCAATGTATAATCCAGGCAACTGTCAAAAACAGCAGAACAATCTTCCAACAATAAGTAGAGGGTATCAACAGGGTGTGATACCAACAGAGGCAAGCACCTAATAGGTAATGGAAAGAGACAAAAAGAACACTGCTAAAAACACTGTCATTCCATACCCAATGCTGACTCCCCTGAGGAGTGACATCAGATGCTGAACATTGCAGAGGAAATAGATTTCACTGTATAGTACAGCCAAGTCACTAAAAAATATAATCAAACAACCCTCCAAGGAGCCAGGCAGGAATGAGTACCCAGAGTAATGAGACATGCTGAGAAACAGGACAGTGTGTCTCATACACAGGGAAAAAGGCAGGCAGGAGAAACTGTCTTTGAAAGGGTCCAGATGTCAGATTTAGCCAAAAAAGACTTCAAAGCAGTTATTATAAATATGTTCAAAAATCTAAGGGAAACCATGTGTAAAAATGCAAAGGAAGGAATGATGACAATGTCTCATTGAATAGAGTACCAACCAATAGATATGATTTTTTTAAAAAGAAATGAAATTTTGGAGTTAAAAAGTATAATAACCAAAATGAAAAATCCACTAGAGGGCTAAATAGTAGTTTTGAGCTAGAAGAATAAATAATCACAGAACTTGAAGACAGATTGGTAGAGATTATGAAATCTGAAGAACAGGGGGAAAAAAATGAAGAAAATTTACTACAGTCCTTGGGAAAGCAACTTAATCACATGTAATAAACATGTTAAAAATGTTCATAGACTTTGACCCATTTCTAAGTCTATGTCTTAGTTTCCTGTGGCTGCCATAACAAAATACTAAAAATTGGGGGGCTTAAAACAAAAATTTGTTGTCTCACAGTTCTGAAGGCCAGTTGTCTGAAATCAAGGAGTAGACAGGGCTGTGCTCCCTCTGAAGCTTCTCCGGGACAACCCTTCCTTGCCTCTTCCAGCTTCTGGTGTCTCCAGGTAGTCCTTGGCTTATGGCTGAAGTACTTCAATCCCTGCCTCCAACTCCACATGGCTGACTTCCCTCTGTGTCTGTGTCTCTGTGCTCAGATTCCCTCTTATAAGGACACTGGCCATAGGGGATTAGGCCCCAATCTAATTCCATATGACCTCATCTTAACTTTATTACATCTTCAAAGACCCTATTTCCACATAAGATTGCATTCACAGGAACTGGGGGTTAAGACTTTAACATATCTTTTTGAGGGGTCGCAATTCAATTCATAATAGTCTTTATCTTAAGAAAAACTTATTGGTGGATAGGATGTGTAGAAACAGGAACACTCCTTCACTATTGGTGGGAATGTAAAATGGTGCATCCTCTGTGGAAGACAGTTTAGTGGTTCCTCAGGAAGCTAAATATAGGACTGCCATATGATCCAGCAATTCCCCTACTAGGAATATATCCAGAAGAACTGAAAACTGTGACACAAACAGACATCTGCATACGGATGTTCATGGCAGCATTACTCATAATTGCCAAAAGATGGAAACAAGTGTCCAAGTGTCCATCAATGGATGAATGGGTAAACAAAATGTGGTATATACATACAATGGAATACTATGCTGCAGTAAGAAGAAATGAAATTGGGACACATATGATAACATGGATATACTATGAAGACATTATGGTAAGTGAAGCAAGCCAGACACAAAAGGACAAATATTGCATGGTCTCACTTATATGAACTAAATACGAAGAATAAATGCATGGAGGTAAAACCTAGAGTAGAAGTTATTAGGAGAAAAGAGGGGGCTGAGAATGGGTACTGATGCTTAATGTATGTAGAAGTTTTAATTAACTTGAGTGTAAAAGTGTGGAATGTATAGAGTTGATGGTAACACATTATAGTGAGTAGAACTAATGCAGCTGGTTTATAAATGGGATTGTGGCTGAAAAGGGTAGTGTAAGGATGTAAATGCCAATTGAAAGAAAGCTAGAGAATAATCTAGGGACTGAATAACATAGTGAATCTGAGGTGGCTGAGAATTGTGGTTAATAGTACAAACACAAGAATGTCCTTCTATGAACTAGAACAACTGTACATCACTGTTGCAAGATGGTAAGAATGTGAAGAAGCATGGGAAAAATACAATTAATGTAACTTATGGACTATAGTCAACAGCAATATTGTCATATTTTTGCATCAATGCCAAAGATGTACTGTATAAATAATCGGGGGGTATAGAAAAAAATATACCAAATGTATGCTATAGACCATAGTTAGTGGTAACAGTCTGTTGATATTATCTCATAATTTGTAACAAATGTTCCACAATAATATAGTGTGGTGGTAGAGAAGTGTTGTATGGGAATTTCACACATGTGCATGATTGTTTTGTAAGTTCACAACTTTAATAAAAATATATTTTAAAAGGAAAACTTACTAAAAATTTTTAAGCATAAGATATTCAGTATAGCATTATTTATGAGTGAAAACAATTAAATGTTCATCATGTAATTGTTATTGGACTAAGGAAATAGTGATTTATCCACATAGCAGACTATTATGCAGTCATTAAAGTCTTTAAGAAGTGAAATTACATAGCCTGAAAGCTAATTTTATATGTTGACTTGGCTAGGCTATGGCACCCACACAGTTGTTTGGTCAAACACTGGTCTAGATGTTGTTGGGAAGGTGTTTTGTAAATGGGATTAGCATCTATAATCAATTTAATTTTAAGTAAAGTAGATTCCCCTCAATAATGTGACTATACCTCATCCAATCAGTTGGAGGCCTTAAGAACAAATCTGAGGTTTTCCAGAGAAGAAACTCTGCCTTAAAATTGCAGCATATTAACTCTTGCCTGAGTTTCCAACCTGCTAGCCTGCCCTACAGATTTTGGACTTGTCAGGCCCCACAATCACATGAACTAATTCCTTAAAAGTAATCTCTTTTTTTATACACATATATGTATATGTACATGTGTGTATATGTGTATTATATAGATACATACATGTATATGCACCTACATATATCTTATAGGTTCTGTTTATCTGAAAGACTCTGGTACACTTAGGAAAATATTTGTTATTATATTAAGTGAAAAAGGAAATATGACAAATTTGCATGTACAATGTGCCCTTAATGGTGTCAAACTGTCTGTAAAATATGCAACCAATGTTTTTGCAAATTGTTATGAATTTTAATTCTGTATCAACTTTTCTATATTTTTTACATTTTCTAAAATGATGGTGCATTACTTTTTTCAGAAATAGGCACTTTCTTTCCTTTAAAAAGAAACAAGAGCCATTTTGTTCTTGGATTTGAAGGACAATTCTGTATCCACCTGTTTTAATTTGCTAAACTGCTGAAAGCAGATACATGAAATGTATTGGCTTTAACTATGGGAATTTATTAACTTATAAGCTTACAGTTTTGACACCATAAAAATGTCCATATCAATGTATCATCAAGATGATACTTTCTTCCTGAAGACTGGGTGACTGTGATCCTGGACTCTTCTGTCACATGGCAAGGCATGTGGTGGCATCTGCTGGTCTCCCCCTTCTTTTCCAGCTGTCATTGTTTTCAGCATCTTGCTTCCATGGATTTCTCTTTCTTTGTCTGAATTTCATTATATAAAGGACTTGATTAGGACCCATCCTGGATCTAAACCCCCTCTCAATTGGAAGCAAAGTGGGCATCACCATGCCAAAATTCTCAAGATTTGGGGATGAACAAACATAAGGGCGTATGCAACTATGGACTAAAGTAGACTTATTATTATTCTAGTAATGGAAGAACTTGTATCATTGATATAAATGCAGTGGCCACCAGAGGTTCTGAGGGGAGGGAGAGGGAAGAATAGTTGTAACATGGGGCATTTGAGGACATTGGAATTGTTCTGCACGATATTGAAATGATAGATCCAGGGCATTATACATTTTGTCAAAGCTATAAAATTATACAGTGCAAAATGTAAACCATAATGTAAACTATAGACTATGGTTACTAGCAATATTTCAATATGTGTTCATCAATTGTAACAAATGTACCACACTAATGAAGGATGTTGTTGATGTGGGAAAGTGTAGGAGGAGGAGAGGGTGAGATATATGGGAATCCCCTATATTTTTTATATAACATTTATGTAATCTAAAGTTTCTTTAAAAATAATAATAATAACAATAATAAAAGATATCATTACAGACCTTAGCAGAATGGCTAACATTAAGAAGACTGAAATTATCAAGTATTGGAAAGGATGTGAAACAACATAAACTTTCCTACATTGCTGATGGGAGTAAATTGGTACACTGTTTTGGAAAACAGTATGGCATTGTCTACCAAAGTTTAAAATACTGAGTGTACACTTTGGATAGAATGTACCAGGCATGGACTATATAACACAGTGAACCATGTGGTGGAAGACGGACTGTGGTTAACAGTATAAATATGAGAGTGTTCTCTCCTGAACTATGACAAATGTACAATTCTAACACATAGTGCTAATAATAGGGGGTGTAAGGAAAAATACACCAAGTGTATACTATGAAGCAGAGTTAGTGGTAATAGTCTGATGATGTTCTTTCATAATCTGTAACAAATGTTCCACAACAATGTAAAGTGTTGGTGGAGGGGTGATGTATGGGAGTTCTGTGCATTATACATTTATTGTTTTGTAACCTCACATGGGTCTGGAGCTGATAGCAGCAACACTTGGGGGTTTCTTGGCTTGTATCTCTGCCTCCTATCACACGGCTCTCAAAAGGAGAGATTTCCTTGTCTCTTCCAGTTTCCCTGGCTTCCAGCTTCTTCCAGTGCAGCCTCCAACTTCTGGCTTCTGGTTTTTCCTCTTTATGAGGCCTCCAGTAATTTGAATTAAGACCCACCCTCACCCTCGTTCAGTTGGGCTACACTTTAGCTGAAAATAATATCTTCAAGAGGCCCTGTTTATAATGGGCTCAGTCCCACAGAGACATGGATTAATATTAAGAACATTTCTTTTGGGCGGTACACAATTCAACTTACTACAGGAAGCTTATGACCCATGGGAAGCTTCCAGTGCAGCTAACAAAAAGCCTACTACTACATCCCTTCCAGGTTTCTGCCCACCACGGATTAGAAAGCCAACCCATAACCAGCAGATCCAGCTATGGGGTCTAACTCTTGAGACTATCTTTCTGTTGAATCCAAACCCTCTCCCCTATGTCTTCCAGCCACTGGCCCACTTGTGAGAGCCATCTCCAAACAAGCCTAACTCTTTTCCACCACCCTTCCTAGCTCCCAGGGCTCTGGCCAGGAAATTGGAGCTTCTTCAGCCAGGTACCTCCCCAATTGAACTGGCCTCCCCCAGACAACCCATTCGTGTCCAGAAACTGGGTTTTCTTTTCCTGGCCTCCCTGCTCCTGCTGGGCCCTGCAAGTCTCATGGCCCAGCATGGCTGGCATCTGGGTCACCTCAGTGCCTACCGCATCCACCCCACCCAGTATCCCTCCCAGCCTGGGAGAGACCCCGTGCTGATGGAAGGGCTCCCTGTCAGGAGCAGTTCGCATGTGGCCTCCTCTGGGAAACCTTCCTGCCTCCCCAGGTGAGGTCCTCTCCCATTCCAGACTGGCAGCCTGTCCCTGCTGCAATTTACCATAGCATGGGTGACTGGCGATGGCAGGGTCTATGTTGAGCTTTCTAGGTCCCCCAGAACCCCACCCTACCCTTTACCAGGAGCCTGGCATGGAGGGAAGCTGAAGCAGGCAGGAAGGGTAAAGGGTGGAAGCAATGGGAGGCTAAGTGAATGAATGAGTGAATGAATGAAGAAGGAACGAATGAATAAGGGGATAGCCACTGATGTTGCCCCAGTACCCTGGCTACTACAGCAGACACCAAACCAAGTAGGTGAGAACAAGGATTGGGGACACACCTACCCCCACCTCCGCCGCCCCCCGGGATGGAAAGGCAGGGTCCTGCTCCGCGGGTGCGGCCGGAGGGCAGCAGGCCGGGTGGGGCCGGGGGCGGGGCCGGGGCCGAGCTGAGGCGGGGCCCAGCCAGCGGTCGGAGGAAGCGGAGGGCGCGGGTCTCTGGCGACGTGGGGACGCGCTGACCCGCGCGCCGAGGCTCCTGCGCTCGCCGCCCCACTGCCCTACCCGTGGCGCCCGCCGCCGCCATGCCTTCCTACACGGTCACGGTGGCCACCGGCAGCCAGTGGTTCGCGGGCACCGACGACTACATCTACCTCAGCCTCGTGGGCTCCGCGGGCTGCAGCGAGAAGCACCTGCTGGACAAGCCCTTCTACAACGACTTCGAGCGCGGCGCGGTGAGGAGGGCGTCTGGGGTCCCATCTGGGCCGCGGGGCTGGCCCGGTGGCCGGGACCCGAGGGCTTCCAGAGTGCAGCCTGTTCCTAGGCAGCTGGCACAGGACGAGAGAAGGCCCGTGGTATCCATTTCACAGGCGGGGACCCCAGGCTCTCTCTGGGCGAGCCCGGCTTCCTGGGGCTCGTGCCGTGGGTTGTATGTGCGCGCGGGGAGTTGTGGAGGGTGGTTGGCGCTCCTGAAGCCCTGCTTGTCCTTGCACAGCCCTCCGAGCAGCCGTGAGCTGTGTGCAGAGAGCGCAGGCCTGGGGGTGGAGCGGCCTTAGTGCCATCTGGGCTTGACCACTAGCTCACTCTGTCCCCCGCTCAGGACCTCGGTTTCACCAACTGTAAAATGCATGGTTGGCTACAGGCTGGTCCCAGAGTCCTGTGCGAGCTCCAGCCCAGCTCAGAGTGGTTCCAGCAGATGTTGTCACACCCGGGCAGCCCACAGTCTCAGGACAAGATCCCAGAGATCCTGGGGTCTTTGGGAAACCTGGGGGCTATTACTGGCTCCCAGTTGTGTACTCCAGGGAATACTTCCATCCAAGGTGTGAGGACCTGGGATCCCCACCCCCCACTAGAGACCCAGAGATGGCTGCTACTAGTGCTGTGGGGACTCAGGGAGCCCAGGCAGCTGGCAGTAACTGAGCATCTACTAGGTGGTGGCAGGCTGTGTGAGGCCAGGCACCTGGGACCTCACTGAGGCAGCTGGTTCCTCATGCTACCCTGGGTGGGATGTTCGGTCTCCCCGCCCACCCCAGCTTTCTCCTGAGCAGGCAGGTCACCTTCTTCACCCAACATCGGGTGAAGCACTTAGCCCAATGCCCTGCACTCAGGAAGTGCTCAGTAAATGACCATAATTTATGCATGAGTGTGTAAGCTCAGACACAGCTCCTGAACTGGACAGAAAAGATTTTGACTTTGCAAAGCTGTCTTCTCACCAAGTTGTTTATAACTAGTCTGAACCGTATGAAGTTGCTCATATTTGACAGGTTTTTTTGTGTTAAAAAAGCCCTGCAATTTCATATGGGCCAACCTAACACTTCTTGGATAAAGTTCACAAAGAATGCCTTAGGTCTGCAGAGCCTAAAGTAAGGAACAGCCCACTGCTTTTCTGGATTCCAAGCTCAGCTAGGCTTGATCCCTACCCAGAAGCCTCTAGAACCTGATTGTAACTCGACGTGTGGCATTTAGTCACATTCAACCCCTTCTTAGCCTGTCTTGAGCTTTGTTCAAGAAGAGTTAGGATAAGAACGACCTAGGAGCTTGGCTTCCCCAATCAAGAAAATAGACCCTGAGGATGGGGTGCAGGGGTGTGAGTGGGCCATCCATTTTGGATCATGATGTGCAGTTTATTTCCTGGATTTATAAGTGGCCACAGCGAGCCAGCTCTCCCCCATACCATGGGAGTGTGGCTAGAAAAGAGTCTTTGGAAGAAGGGTGAAGCCACTTTCTGTTCATGGGTTTCCTGCTTTGCTCTACTGTGCCCACCCTGATAATTCATTCAAGGGATGTGGGTAATTAAGCACCTCAGTGAGAGTCCCAGAAGCAAAATTTAGGAGAGCTTTGCATACCATATTGTCCTTTCGGGTGAGATGGGCAGGCAAGTAAAGTCTCTTTGTGAAAAACAGCTTTTGAGAAAGTTCCTGTTGATGCAGAGTTACTCCACACTTGGGTCTTGCACAGACCAGAGCACTTCCTCATTCTCCAGTGGTGTTTCTTCAAGGACACCCTGTCCCTTTTAGATAAAGGTGAAAGAGAAGACTTAGAGGAAATCCTTCCTGAGAAGAAGGGCTGTCCTATGGTACTCAGAAAAGCAGAAAGATTGTTATTGTTAAAAGTAACAGTAATGAGATTGAAAACTATTTCCACTGACACAACCAATTCCACCACTTTCACAGTCAACATATCCATCCCCCAGTGCACAATTCAGTCAAATATTGGATGTAACTGGTTTTGGTTTGTTTTCTCAGTAAATTGAGTGAAGAATCCCTGCTGATTCTCATCCGAGTTCGGCAGAGTGATTCAAGGCAGGGCTAGGAACTGGAGTCCTTTCTAAGTGAGGTTCTCCTGTAAACAGTCAAACCTTCATTGGCTCCCACCGCCTGCTGGCAGAAGCCTCAGCTCTGGACCTGAGTGGCCTTAGTCACTGAGGCTAATGCAAATTAGGCAAACTTAATACGTTGGTTTGTTCCTTTAACTCTGTACGTTGAAAGTAATTCAAGTCAGATGGGATGAAATCTGAAGATTTCTGGGAAATTTGAGTTGGCCCATTTTCAATTACTTGAAAAGGGCAATGGGGTAAGATAGAATATATTACCCTGAAATATATTCATTAAGTCTAAACAGGCTCTTATCACCCTATATACTTCTTAAATATGTTCAGTGAATATTATTTTTATAAGACATCCATGAAGAACACATGCTAGAATCCCTCCTCCTCAGGAAGAAGAATATATTAATGGAGAACAAACATTTCCTTCCTAGACCCTCAATTTCTCTATCCTCTCTTCCTTCCTCTATCCCCTGTCCCCCAAAGGCCCCCATTTCTACTTTCACCCCATAACTCTCCCTTTTCTACTCTGACTTCTCCCTTCCACTCTGCCTTCCAGTCTCCCCCAGCTCCCCCTTCTCTGCCCCCTCAGTCTCCTTCTCTGTCCCAGCCTCCCCTCTCTCTGGCCCCCAGCTTTCACCTCTCTCTGCCCCCAGTCTCCCTTTGTCTGCCCCCCAATCTCTCTCTCTCTGCTCCACAGCCTTGTCCTCTCTCTCCCCTGCCCACCCTCATTAGCCCCCCTCCTAGACATCCCAGGCTGGGCCACCTGTAGTGGCACTCTCCTCTCCCTGCCCTAGCAGCAGAGGGACCTGGGCAGAGGCAAATGAAACTTTGCTTAAAATGCTGAGATAGAGATCAAATGAAAACTGGTCAACAGCGGATTTTAAATCCACTGTTGAAAACTGCAAGGGAACTCAGCCCCGGGGCCCTTCAGTGAACCGATGATGGTGAATTGGTCTTATTCCCTGGCTCCGTTGCTCTCTCCAGCATCGCCTCCGCCGCCCCAACCCCCTCCCCCCCGCCCCCAGGAACTCCACACTTCGGCCTCTGTCCTCCCATGCAGGGGTTCAGTGCCGCCTTCGGATCCTGCTCCCCCAGTTCCCTGCATCAGGAACCCTGTCACCCCCCTCCACCCCGCTCACCTCCCCTCTGAAATCGCACCAACTCCCACCCACATTGCCCTTCCCCACCTCTTAAGGGGTGGACGCCTGCCCACCCCCGCCACCCCCATTCCCACTGCGCAGCTGCACAGAACAGGACGCGGAATCGGGCGGCGTAGTTCGGGCTGTGGGTGCTGACGCCGCCCCGCGTGGCCTCAGTGGCCGCAGCTTCTGGCCCCTCTGTGAAATGGGATGGCCGTCCCCTCGGACATCCCCATGTGGTATTTATTGCCTTCTGGGGCCGTTCACTGTGTTTAGATGCACATTGCGAAGAGAATTTAGTTAGTTCTGAGGAGTGGGCGAACCAGCCCAGCGAACCCAGCGTAGAGAGGAGGGAGGGGTCGATACACCGTTCAGTTCTGCCCACCATCCCTCCTAAGGCCTTATTTTGCTGTTTGACCCACGTGGCCTGATATGTCCCTGGGAGCCTTTCCTTGTCTTCTGTGGCTCTTCCTTTGGATGCTGGAGCCACATCCAGTCCACTCGGTCCAAGGACTTCCTGGGCTGGGTCCAGGCTGAGCCCCTTGCTCATCTCCTGTCCCACCCCAGCCTGAAGCCAGGACCCGCAGAGCCCCTGCACTGGCCAGAGACAGGCCTTCCCCGCCCCCCCTACGCCCCAAGACCGCATCAGAAGGTACATTGTCCAGTGATGTCATCCCAGGTGAAATTCCAGGGCCCTGCACCAGGCTCCTGCCCTCCCTCTGAGAATCGCCCAGGCCTTAGCACCTCCTGGGAGTCCATCTCCCTTCAGCTCCCAAGGGCAGGGCTTCCCTCTCTGCAGGCATGTCCCCCCAGAACTTTGTGTTGCCTGCTGCTTTAGAGCTGCCCTCCTCTCTCCGGTCCCCCCAGCCTTCCTCCATCCACTGCCCACATCTTGGGCCCCTCCCACCCTTCTGAGCCACTTCCCCAGGAGCAGCCCCCACCCCCAGTTCAGCCCTCACCAGGTTCTCACTTCCCTCTGCTCCACCAGCCCTGAAATGCCTCCTGTTCTCCCTCTGTCCTCAGGGCCCCCCCTCCGACCTCCCATTTTTGGGGAGCCAACGGTTTGGAGTGCTGATTCCCATCTACCGGCGGCTCTTGAGTTTGGTGCATGGCATCAGATAGACTCTGCTAGGTCAGGGCTGCAGGCAGTGAGGGGCCTAGCACCCCATGACCCCCAGTGAATGGGGAGGGGGGACCCAGGGTCTGGTAGCGCAGCAGGCTGGGCCGCCCCTGGAGGAGGGGACCTGGAGAAGCTCTGCTATTCACCAGGCCCACCTGGCATTCTGCCATTCAGATTTCTCCAGGGCCCTGGAGAAATGAGGAGATAGCCTCCGAGCAGGCAGTGCAACCAGTCACTTTGGAGCTGGGGCGTGGATTCAGAGCCCCTGCCCTACACCCATGCAGCCCCTACTTCAGCCCTGGGCTCTCAGACACTCCCTGGAACCTCTGGCACAGATGGCCCACCCAAGCCCCAGTCCTCCCTTCCCTCCCCACTCAGTAGGGGCTGAGGCCTCTGCAGATGTCACATGGGGTGGTGATGGAGTGGGAGCCAGGTCTTGCAGGTGGCCAGTCCTGGGTAGCCATCCCCGCTCTGCTCCTCCCTTCACAACCTACATGCCCTGGGTCCCCCTGCCGCCTCAGCCCCAGGGTCTCCCTTTGCTCCCCACACCCAGAAGCCACCCAACAGGAGATCTGCCTCTCCTTTCCTCCCCCGCTCCTGGCCTCACCTCTCCAGCTTGGTGCTGGGGCTCTTCTCAACAGCCTCCCTCCCCAAATCTGTACCCCAGCTGCCTCCCAGGGTTCCCCACATATTTTCAAACTCCCCTTTGCCCAAGACCATGCAGGACGTGGGACCTGGGGCTGAGCGCACTGTCTTGTGGCCTCCCTGCCAGCCCCCTCCTCCCTCAGGTCACCATGGGGCAGGGGGCTTGGGTATCCTGCAGGACTGGGTGGGATCTGGGATGGGTCATGCCAGCACAGAGGCCTGGCCCTTCTGTCCTCAGAAACTGCTCCTCACCAGGCGCAGGACCAGACCGCAGGGAACAGGGAGGAAGCTCCCGCCACTGGCATCAGGTGCCGCCTCTGTGGGAAGCATGGCGTCCGAGCGTGCTCAGGGTCCAGGGCCTGGCTGGGCGCACCCCACTTCCCATTCCCCTTAGGAAGCCCTCCTGACCGCTTGGAGGTAGAGGGATGGAAGTAGGGGTGCACTGGGCCGTGCCTCACTCTGGCACGTTTCTGTGACAGACGCCACACACTGCGTTGGCTGGAACAATGGGATTTATTAGCCCACGGCTTTGAGCTAGAAGTCCAGGCACCATAAGGCACCTCTTTCTCCCCAGTCTGCAGCTTTCTGCTGCCGGCTGCTCGGCTTGCGTCCCTGCCTCCCGTCGCGGGGCGGCATGCTCTCCATTCTCTCTCACCTTCCCGCTGGCTTCCAGCTTCTGGCTCCTTCCTTGGCTTTCTCTGATGGTGTCTAGATTTCTTCTGCTTATAAAGGACTTCAGCAACCCGGATTGGGACCCACTTCACGCAGCTGGGCCACACCTGAACTAATACCATCTTCAAGAGGTCCTGTTCACACTGGGCTCACGCCCACAGGGGTGCGGCTTAAGATGGAGAGCATGACTAAAGGGGGGTGCAGAATTCAGCTTACCACAGCCTAGTGGCAGGAACGGGGGTTCCCCACCCCATCCCTAACACTCTGAGAACTCTAGGAAAAGGCTTAAGGACTGGTGAGATCTGGCTGAGAATGAGCCCAGAAGGTCGAGTTCTTCCCAAACCTGCTGGCCTTCAGAATCGCCCCGTGCAGCGCCTGAGCCCCTCATCCTCCTGCCCACCTAGCGTAGGGGGCTGCCTAGAGCTGCTGTGCCCGTCCACCTCCCCAAGGCCCCAGGCAGCCGAATCCCAGGGCCCGGGTGGCAGTGCTGCCCCAGCCTGGGCGGTACCTTCTAGCAACAGGACCAGCCTCAGACTCCTGCCAGCACTGTAGAAGTAGCAGGAACTGCTAGGTCCGCTTGCCCTCGCTATAAGCTGTGATGGTTCAGGGAACTCCAGATGTCCCAGGAGGGCTCGAATCTGTGCGGCTCCATCTCTGTTTGAACCTCTCTGGTCTTTTCCATCATGGACCCCACGGATAACTAGAGGGAGAGGAAGGTAGTGGGAAGGCCTGGCTTTGAATTCCAGAGCTGCCACTTGATGGCTGGAGTGAGACTAATTGCGCCGCAAGCACCTGCATCTGTAAAACTGGTGGTTTTACACCTGTTTCTTAACTCCTCCACCACCCACCTCCCAAATTAGCTGTGGGGAGCCACAGATATTGTCCGCAGGCCCTTTGCAAGCCGTGAAGGATGGCCCGTGTGTGCGTGTGTGTGTTGCCCCCGCCAGGCAGGCAGGGTAGAAAGGCCAGCAGCCCCTATGTCATGTCCTGAGTGTGGGCAGCTGCAAGGACCCTCACTGAGCAAGCAGAATGCTTGCGTCCCGCAGGCAAGCTCTGTGCAGGCAGCACAGAGTCCTTGTCAAGCAGGCCGTCCCTTGCTCTTTGCTTTCCCTGGCATCTTGCTACCAAACTTCCATCCGCAGGACCAAGCCCCAAGCCTTGTTGGCAGCAAGCATTCCGTGCACATCTCAGCTTAGTGAGCGAAGGGGCACTCGGGGCTCAGGAGACCCCGGGCCGGGCTGATTTGCCTTCTCTCCTTCGCAGGTTGATTCCTACGACGTGACTGTGGATGAAGAGCTGGGCGAGATCCACCTGGTCAAGATCGAGAAGCGCAAGTACTGGCTCCACGATGACTGGTACCTGAAGTACCTCACGCTGAAGACGCCCTATGGGGATTATATCGAGTTCCCCTGCTACCGCTGGATCACAGGCGAGGGCGAGGTTGTCCTGCGTGATGGGCGAGGTGAGGCTTAGGCCCCTGGCACCCCCTGAGCTTCCAGGGAACCTCAGACAGCTGTTCTGCATAGGAATAACAGCTGACCCGGTTAGGCAGCACCTGCTCTGTGCTCAGGGCACCTGCAGGTGAGGGTCGCGCTTCCTTGGTATACTGATGAACCCCAGGCTCAGAGGGCAAGTGGGCGGCCCACGCCCTCATCATGGCCAGCCGCGGCCAGCCTCTGTGCTACAGTCCTGCAGGGGGAGGGTTAAGATCCCCTCTTTGTCAGGGGTAACAAGAATCCCTAGTGCAAATACCTGAGGGATGTACGTTTGGATGGAAAATTCCACCGTTGTCAAGGCAGGTCACTGAAATAGCCTTTCTCAGGTTCAGTGGCAATCACCAAGCCCAGACTGCCCTGGAGTGAACTCACTCCAAGGCACCCCATTGGGCCTGGGAAGAGAAGGGGCTGACCAGGGGTAACCCAAGAGCCAGCTCAGTGGGGCCACATGCTCACCAGTGGCTAAACAATTCACATTTATTGCTGAAAGAACTTAGGCAAGCTGCCGAAATGTGCAGACCCCACTCCTGCACTTCCTCGGGGGGCCGTTCTTCATAAAGACACACACAGCCTGACTGATTTGGGATATCAGAGAGCGGTGCAGATGTCAGGGGTCAGGAAGGCGCCCTCTCACTGAATGACTCACCTGCACACCAGCCTCGGCCTACAGGAGTCAAATCCAAGCATCAGCCAAAGCATACCCCTCTCCAAGTCAAAGCACACCCCTCTCCAAGTCAAAGCACACCCCTCTCCAAGTCAAAGCACACCCCTCTCCAAGTCACGGCATTGCTGAGAAACATTTGTTATAAATGATAAAAGCACATTTTTATAATTGTACTATTAACTATAGTACATGGTTTAACTTAGGGTTCCCTGTTTGGGTTGTGCAGTTTCATGGATTTTTTTTATTTTTTATTTTTTATTTTATTTTATTTTTTTTTTTTTGAGGTACCGGGGCCCGGGGGATTGAACCTGGGACCTTGTATGTGGGGGCGCTCAACCACTGAGCCACATCAGCTTCCCTGAGTTGTTTTTCTCATTTGTTTTGCTTGTTGTTCTTTTATTTTTTTTTCATGAGGCACCAGGAACTGAACAATGGGACCTCCCATGTGGGAGGCAGGAGCTCAACCACTTGAGTCACATCTGCTCCCATTCCATAGATTTTTTTTTAATGTTTTTATTCTAGTAATATATACAATGTAAAATTTCCCCCTTTAATCCCGTTCAAATATATATTTCTGTGTTGTTAATTACATTCACAATGTTGTGCTGCCATCACCACTATCCATTACCAAAACCTTTCCATCATCCCAGATAGAACCTCTGTATATTTTAAGCCCTAACTTCCTATTCCCTACCCCACCACATCCCCTGGTAACCTGTATTCTAGATTCTGATTCTATGAGTTTTCTTATTCTAATTATTTCATATTAGTGAGATCATACAACATTTGTCCTTTTGTGTCCTTTCATGTCTGGCGTATTTCACTCAACATGTTCATCCATGTTGTCACATATCAGAATTTCATTCCTTTTTATCTGAATAATATTCCATTTTGTGTATATACCACATTTTGTTTGTCCATTCATCTGCTGACGGACACTTGGGTTGCTTCCATCTTTGGGCAATTGTGAATCATGCTACTATGAACATTAGTATGTATGCAAATATCTGCTCGAGTCCCTGCTTCCAATTATTTTGGGAATACACCTAGAAGTGGATTACCGAGTCATATGTTAATTCTATACTTAACTTTCTGAGGAACTGCCAAAGGGGCTTGCAGGCAACTACACCATTTTATACTCCCACCAGCAATGAATGTGTGTTCTTATTTTTCTGCATCTTTTCCAACACTTGTAATATTCTGGCTTTTTTGTATAGTAACCATTCTAGTGAGTGTAAAATGGTATCTCATTGTGGTTTTGATTTGCATTTCCCTAATGGCTGATGATGTTGAGCATGTTTTCATGTACTTTTTGGCCATTTATATATCTTCTTTGGAGAAATGTCTATTCAAGTCTTGCCCATTTTTAATTGAATTGTTTGTCTTTTTATTGTTGAATTTGAAGGATTTCTTTATTTATTCTGGATATTAAACCCTTTTTGGATATGTGGTTTCCAAATATTTTCTTGCACTGTGTAGGTTGTTGTTTTACTTTCATGATAAAGTCCTTTGTAATCCAAAAGTTTTTAATTTTGATGAGGTGCCATTTATCTATTATTTCTTTGGTTGTTTGTTCTTTGTGTGTAGAGTCTAAGAAACCATTGCCTAACACAAGGTCCTGAAGATGCGTCCCTATGTTTGCAAATGGAGATCCAGTTTTCCCAGCACCATTTATTAAAGAGATTATTCTTTCCCAACAGAGTGGTCTTTGTCCCCTTGTCAAAACTCATTTGGCCATAAATGTGCAGGTTGACTTCTGAACTCTCAATTCTATCCCATCGGTCTGTATGTCTAACCTTGTGCCCGTACCATGCTGTTTTCATTTTGGTGGCTTTGTAATAAGTTTTAATATTGCACAGTGTGAGTCCTCCATATGTGATCTTCTTTTTCAAGATGACTTTGGCTATTCAGGGCCCCTTACCCTTCCATATAAATTTGATGACTGGCTTTTCCATTTCTTCAAGGAAGGTTGTTGGAATTTTGATTGGGATTGCATTGAATCTGTAAATCGCTTTGGATAGATTTGACTTCTCAACAATATTTAGTCTTCCAATCCATGAACATGGAATGTCCTTCCATTTATGTAGGTCTTTTTTTATTTCTTTTTAGCAATGTTTTGTGTATGTGTACAAGTCTATTACATCCTTGGTTAAATTTATTCCCAGATATTTGATTCTTTTAATTGCTATTATAAATGGAATTTTTCCTTGATTTCTTTTTCTGATTGTTCATTGCTAGTGCATAGAAACATTACTGATTTGAGTGTTGGTCTTGTACCTTTTTATTTTTAAATGAACTTGTGAGACAGGTGTAAAAATAATACAAAACCCACATGCTCCCTACCCAGATTTCCCAGATCCATCAATTTGAAAATTTTGCCACATTTACCATCTCATTCTATCTATCAATCTATCTATCACATCTATCTATCTGTCTATATTTTTGAACACTTGAGAGCAAGCTGTACACTTCATGCTCCTTGAACACATAATACATGTGCATTTCTTAAGAAGAAGGTTATTCACTTATATAACTACCTTAAGTACAGTTGTCAAGTTCAAAGAAATTTAATAGTGATATAAATCTTTCCCTCTATTTTCCAATTTGTTCATATGTCCAAATAATGTCCTTTTGAGCCTTTTCTCTTCCATTATTAGATACTTCCCAGAATCATATATTGCATTTAATTGTCATTGTCTCTTTAGTTGCTTTATTTTGCTGTTAAATTGTGGACATATACAACAGAAACGTTCTCATCTCAACTGTTTCCAAGCATAGCATTCAGTGGGATTAATCCCATTAACAGTGTTGTGCTACCATCACCACCATCCACTCCTATCATCCCAAACAGAAACCCTACACCAATTATGCATTAAGCCCCATTCTCCCTCCACCCCCACCCCTGGTAACCTATACTCTACTTTCTGTCTCTTATGAGTTTGCTATTTCATGTAAATGGAATCATAAAAATATATATTCCTTTGTGTCTGATTTATTTCATGATGTCTTCAAGATTCATCCATATAGTGGCATATCTCAGAACTTCATTCCTTTTTAGGTCTGAATAGTATTCCATTGTATATGTATACCTCATTTTGTTTATCCATTCATGTGCTGATTGACATCTGAGTTGCTTCCCCCTTTTGGCTATTGTGAATAATGCTACTGTGAACAATTGTGTACAAAGATCTGTCTGAGTCGGTGTTGTCAGTTCTTTTTGGTATATATCTAGAAGTGAGATTGCCACATCATATGGTAGTTCCATGTTTAACTTTTTGAGGAGCTGCCAAACTGTTTTCCACAGTGGCTGTACCATTTTATTTATTTTTTTTTTAAGATTTATTTTTATTTTTTTATCCCCCCCCCCTCCCTTGCTGTTTGTGCTCTCTGTGTCCACTTGCTTTGTGTTGTGTCTGCTTGTCGTCATCTTGCTGTGTCAGCTCACCGCGCCGCACAGGCTGGCTTGCCTTCACCAGGAGGCCCCGGGAATCAAACCCAGGCCTCCCATATGGTAAACAGAGGCCCAACCAATTGAGCCACAGCCGCCTCCCTATACCATTTTAGATTCCAACTAACAATATACAAGAGTTCCTATTTCTCTGCTTCCTTGCCAGCATTTGTTATTCTCCATTTTTAAAATAGTAGCCATATTGTTAGGTATGAACTAGTATCTTGTGGTTTTGATTTGCATTTCCCTAATGGCTAATGACGTTGAGCATTTTTTCTTCTCCTTGTTGGTCATTTGTATATCTTCTTTGGAGAAATGTCTATTTACATATTTTGCCCAATTTTTAAAAAATTATGTCATTTGTCTTTTTGTCCTTGAGTTGTAGGAGTTCTTTTTATTATCTGGATAATAAACTCTTATCAGATATGTGGTCTCCAAATATTTTCTCCCACTCTGTTGGTTGTCTTTTCACTTTCTTTATAATGTCCTTAGATACACAAGGTTTTAAATTTTGATGAAGTCTAGTTTATCTTTTTCTTTTGTGGCTTGTGCTTTTCATGTAAACTCCAAGAATCCATTGCCTATTACAAGGTCTTGAGGATATTTCCCTATGATTTATTCTAGGAGTTTCATAGTTTCAGTTCTTATATTTAGGTTGTTGGTCCATTTTGAGTTAGATTTTTGTATATGGTGTGAGGTGTAAGGGTCCACTTTCATTCTTTTGCATGAGCATCTCCAGTTTTCTCTGCACCATTTGTTGAAGAAACTATTCTTTTACAACTGAGTTGTTTTTGCCCCCTAGTCAAAAATCAGTTGGCCATGTAGAACTGTACAATTCAAAGAGTGAACTCTAATTTAAACAGTAGACTAAAGGCAATAGCATAATGATGATAATATTGTTTAATCAATTGTAACAAAGGGCCACACTAATGCAAAAATGTTAATAACAGGAAAAACTATGTCTGAGAGGAGGAAGTATATGGGAACTCTATACTTTCTGTATAATTTTTCTGTAAACCTACAACTGCTCAAATTTTTTTAAAAAACCAATTGACCCTAGATATGTGGGTTTTCATGGTAACCTCTTCAATCTAATATTTCACCACTGTGCCTTGGGTGAACATAAAAGTTGAGGGAGTCACTATGGTTTCACCCTCTGAAGCATCCATGTGCAGGGCCTGTTTCATTAGGACACTCCATATCAGTCTTAGAGAACCTGCCTCTCTGAACCCCGCTGCCACCAGTCCAGGCTTTGTAATCCTGCCATGGTCCTGGAAATTCTACCAATCAGAGAAGGGTGTCCCAACAGCCTTAGAGCCAGGAGAAGCAGAGCCATTTGCCTTTGAAGTGGGGCATATTGCAATTCTGCATGTTCTTATTCAGACCAATGGGGCTGAAGGGACCCCACTCCTCAGAGCCACAGGGCCCCAGAGAAAGGCCAGTTCTCTGAGGTCAATGAGAGATGATGGGTGTAGAGAGTCTACAACAAGGCCTCCTACAGCAATGAGAGCTGGTATTGGTTAATTAGTTAATTAATCAGTACTTGGCTTGCCTTTGGTGGCCTCAAGTGCCCTTAGAAGCTGGCTTCACATGCTCAGGGGAAAAAGCAGAGTTGTTCCGTTGACTTTCCACTTAGGGCCCCAGTTCCCAGGTCTCAGGACAGGACATGTCCTCCCCCAGGTGAGGCTGTGGGCCAGAGCAGCCCCGTGTAAGGTCTGAGAGCTCTTGGTTCCTGCTCTGCAAGGAAGTAAGTACAGAGATTGAGAGTAGATGTTTAGAAATTTTATATAACCTGAGAAAATGATGTGATGACTGCTGAATCTCATAACAAAAAAAAAGGGCTTATATTTGTTAATATCTGGGTTTATTTTACAAAAATATCGATGTGTGATAGAATGGGAGTTTTAAAACCCAGTCCTTCCCCACGGTTGGCACTACTCTAGTTTCCCTTCTCGGAGACCCTCTGGACTCTTCCTTGGGGCTCGGAGTTACTTTAGATAATCGTATAAAGAGCAACCAACATATGACCCCTTCTGTTCTAAAGATCCAGAGAAGCGCAACCCTGCCCCTAGCCAATGGCCCCAGTTGTAAAATGAGAGATGGCAGTGGGACGAGCTGAGAGATGAGTGTTGGAAGCCCAGGATTAGAGGAAAGAAGGAAACCTCAAGCCATTATGCTCGTAAGGATGGCGATATAAAGCCCTTGTTCCCATTTGCTGGCATCACCATGTGCAAGCAACATGTGGAGTGCCTTGCTGCATTCTCTCGTTACATCCCCACCACGACCCTGAGCCATAGGTATCATTGTCCTCCTATGCGGAAGCCCAGGCGATTTGGTGAGGTCACCTAACTTTAAGTGACAGAGCCCAGGTCTCTTCTAAAATCCACACTTGAGGTACCTAAACTCTGTCTTAGAAGTGAGCTGCTTTCATGGTCCTCTGTGTAGGCTCCACTGGACAGTGTCAGTGCCTTATGTTGGGTTTTAAGTCACAGATATCTCCATCAAGCAGCTAGATGGCCTTAGGAACATGAGACCCCTGAGGCCCCACTGCTCAGGCAACTCTGAAGCCCACAGCCAGCCGCAGGGACAATTCATGAGGGGTGGAGTGGCCAGGCGTTAGGACCCAGGGGCTACACCTGCAAAAGAGGCAGAGCATCCCTGCCCCCCATCGCATAAAGCCAGGTGGGAACCAAGCCTGGCTTACACATCTATGAGCACTGAGGGGTGGGGACCCCACGTTCATTGAGTGAGTCAGCAGGAGGATTTGTCTTTTTTAAGGGACCATCTAAGAGCATGGGATTTGAGTCTTGCATTCAAAGTCCTCCAGTTAGGTACATGCCCTTGGGCAAAGTTCAAGGGCAAAGCTATTCAATCTCCCTATGCTTCACTTTCCTCTCCTTAGAACTGGGGAGAGGGTTCTGAGGCTTGCATGAGAAAACACGTGTAAAGCACTAGTTGTTACCATTCTTCCTTAGGCTTTTTTCTCATACTTGTCCTTTCTTCACAGCAAAGTTGGCCCGAGATGACCAAATTCACATTCTCAAGCAGCACAGACTTAAAGAACTGCAAACACGGCAAAAACAGTATCGGTGAGTTACAGCTTCAGATGAAGTGTCCCCGGGGTCGTGGTTTCTTCTATCTCGGGTACGTGCTATGAAGTAAACCCTGCACACAGCCTACGCCCATCTGTGCTAGCAAGTCACCAAGATGCCAGCTCCCTGGGGGCTCCTCACACCCCTACCTACCGCTCCAGGCAGAGATGGTGAGGCCGATTACGGGAAAACCGGATATACCCCACTGGCATGTTTGTCAACAAACTTGACAAATCTTTAGCTAGACAGATCAAGAAAAAAGGAATTAAGACTCAAATTGCTAAAATTAGGGATGAAAGAGAGGACATCAGTACCAACCTCAGAGAAATTAAAGTAAATGAAAAAGAATACTATGAACAACTGTATGGCAGCTAATTAGAGAACTTAGGTGAAATGGACAAATTTCTAAAAAGACACAAACTACCAAAAGTGACTCACGAAGAAATAGACTATCTGAATAGATGATTCACAAGAGGTTGAATTAGTAATTTAAAAAGTACCCACAGTATAGACAGACAGAAGGATGGATTGACAGATGGATAGATAGAATGATCCAGCAAATGTAGCAAAATGTTGAAATTGATCTCTCTGGGCATCTAGGGTGAAGATGGGGAAGTCTGTTAGAGTTCTCTATATGGGGTTTGTATTATTTTGCTACTGTCCTATAAGTTGGGAGTTATTTTTTTTAAGTTAAAAAAGAAACCGCCCACAAAGAAGAGCCCAGATCAAGATGGCTTCACTAGCAAATTTTACCAAACATATAAAGAATTAATCTCAATCCTGCATAAACTTTTCCCAAAAATGTGAGAGGAGGGAACACTTCACAACTCATGAGTCCCTGAAAACCAAACCAGACAAAGACATAAAAGAAAAGAAACCTGTAGACTAATAAAATATCCCTTATAAATATAGATTCAAAAAATCTTCAGTATTTTACTGAAAATCTTCAGTATTTTACTGGAAAATCCAGTCTAGCCATATATAAAAAAGGAATGTACAACATGATCAAGAGGAATTTATTCCAAGAATGTAAGTCCACTTGAAACTCAATTAATGTAATACACCATATGAGTAGAATAGAAGAAAAAAACCACATGTTCATCTCAATAAACACACAAAAAAGCATTTGACAAAATCCAACACCATTTCATAGTTTTAAAAAAAAAAACATTCAAAAATAGGAATAGAAAGGAATTCCCTTAAACCGATGGAGTGTATCTACAAAAAACCCATAGCTAACATCATACTTAATGGTGAAACATTGAAATCTTTCCCCCTAAAATCAGGAACACGATAGGACACCTGCTCTTGCAACTTCTATTCAAATTTGTACTTGAGGTTCTAGCCAGAGCAATTAGGCAAGAAAAAGAAGTAAAAGGCATCCAAACTGGAAAATAAGTAAAACTAACTCCATTCACAAATGACATGATCTTGTATATGGAAAGTCCTAAGGAATTCATTAAAAACTAATAGAACTAATAAATGAATTCAGGAATGTGGCAAGATCATTATATAAAAATCAATTATTTTTCTATACAATAACAAAAATCAATCTGAAAATGAAATTAAGAAAACAATTCTATTTACCATAGCATAAAAGGATAAAATATTGAATAATAAATTTAACAAAAGAAGTCCAAGACTTGAATATGAAAAATACAAAATCATACTGAAAGAAATTAATGATCTAAATAAATTGAAAGATCTCATGTTCATGGATAGAAGACTTAATGTTATTAAGCTGGTGTTTTAGTTCCCTAGGCTGCTTAAGCAAATACCATGAAATGTTTCAGCTTAAACAATGGAAATTTATTCACTCACAGTTTTGGGGCTGGGAAAATGTCCAAATCAAGGCATCAAGGTAATGTTTTCTCCCTGAAGACTGTAGTGTTCTGGGGTTGCTGCTGCCAGTACCTTGGTTCCTCTATCACATGGCAAGACACGTGGCAACATCCCTTGTTCTCTTCCTTTGCTTCCAGGTTCTGTTTCAGCTTCTTGCTTCTTGTGGCTTTCTCTGTCTGAATTTCATACTCCTCCAAAGGACTGCAGTAAAAGGATTAAGACCCATCCTTTCTGAGCTGGGCCACACCTTTACTGAAGTAACCTCAACAAAAGGTCCTACTTACAAAGGGTTCACACCCACACGAATGGATTAACCTTAAGAACATGTTTTTCTGGGGTACTTACATCTTCCAACCACTACATTTGGCAGTGCTGTCCAAATAAATGTACAGATTTAGTGCAATTCCTTTTGAGATCCCAGTAGCTTTGCTTGCAGACGTTGACATACTCATCCTACAATTCGCATAGAAATGCAAGGTACCCAGAATTGCCAAAGCATTCTTGAAAATCAAGAACAAAGTTGGAGAACTCACAATTCCCGATATCAAAACTTACTACATAGCTTCAGTAATCAAAACAGTGTGGTCCTGGCATAGGATAGACTTAGAGATCAATGGAATAGAATTGAGGGTCCAGATATAAACCCTTTTATTTATAGTCAATTTTCAACAAACTTTCCAAGACAGCTCAATGAGGAAAGAACAGTCTTTTCAACAAATGTGCTAGGACAAATAGATATTCACATTCAAAAGACTAAAATTGAACTCCTACCTCACACCATTTGCAAAAGTTACTCAATAGATCACAGACCTAAATATAAGAGCTAAAATGATAAAACACTTAAAAGAAAACATGGGAGTAAATTTTCCTGATCTTGGGTTAGGCAGTGATTTCCTAGAGATGACACCAAAAGTACAAACAATAAAAGAAAAAACTGATGAATTAGACTTAATCAAAATTTAAAACTTTTGCTTTTCAACCATCATCATCAAGAAAGTGAAAAGAGAGCCCATAGAATGGTAGAAAATATTTGCAAATTGTCTAACTGTTAAGGGACTTGTATCCAGAACATATAAAGAACTCTTACAATTCAATAATAAAAATACAAATAACTCCATTTAAAAATAAGCAAAGGATTTGAATAGCTACTTCTCTAAAGAAGATATATGAATGGCCAAGAACACATGAAAAGATGCTTAACATCATTGGTCATTAGGGAAATGCACATCAAAACTACAATGAGATACTACTTCATATCCACTAGGATGGCTACAATAAAAAAAAAAAAAAGATAATAATGTGTTGGTGAGGATATGGAGAAATTAGAACTCCTATATTTTGCTGAATGTTGCAAAATAAAACGTAAACATGTAAAATAAAATATCGCAACCACTTTGGATAACAGTTTGGCAGTTCCTAAAAAATGAGTCACAGTCTTAGTATGCCTGAGCTGCTATCACAAATACCACATAATGGTATATAGGAATTTGTTGGCTCACAGTTTTAGAAGCTAGAAGTACAAAGTGAAGATATCAGCAAGGCTTACTTTCTCCCCAAAACCTATAGCTTTCTGGTGCTGGCTGCCAGTGATCCTTAGGGTTTCTTGGCTTGAATCTCAGCTTCCCTTCATGTGGCAATGTCCTCTCCTATGTCTTCTGATTTCCCCCTGACTTCCAACTTCTGCTTCCTTCTTGTGGCTTTCTCTTTCTAAGGCCTCCAGTCATGGATTAAGACCCGACCTCATTCAGTCGGACCACACCTTAACTAAAAATAACACCTCCAAAATGTCCTACAATGGGTTCACCCCCCAGGGATGTGGATTAAGATTAAAAACGTGTTTATTGAAGCACATAATTTAACCTACCCGAGTTACCATAATGACCCAGAAATTCCACTCCCAAGAGTAATGAAAACGTATGTCCATGAAAAACCCTGTACACAAAAGTTCATAGCAGCATTTATTCATAATAGCCAAAAAGTGGAAATAACCCAAATGCCCATTAACTGATAAATGTGGTATACCCATCCAATGGAGTATTATTTAGCCATGAAAAAAATGAGGTACTGATGATACATGCTACAACATATATGAACCTTACAAACTTTCTGCTAAATGAATGAAGCCAGTTATAAAAGACCACGTATTATATGATTCCATTTACATGAAATTAGATTCCATTTATATGAATAGGCCAATCTGTAGAGACAGATTATTATAGATAGTGGTTGCCTAGGACTGGGGATCAGGGATAAGGAATGGGGAGTGACTGCTAATCATTACAAGCTTTCTTTTGGGGGTGAAAATATTCCAAAATAGTATTATGGTGATGATTGCAAAACTCTATTAAAAATACCAAAAACCATTGAATTATATACTTTTCAGGGGTGAATTTTATGTTTATGTCTCATAAACCTGTTTTTAAAATAGTCACCATCCATGATATAGAGCACTCATCTGGAAACAGGTCGCCCAGGGACATTGTTTGTGGGGACATGTGGAATTCTGAGTAAGCATTTCCCCCACTTTCTCTTGGTTTCCCTAGTCCTTGACCGCCCCTTGTCTTGTGTCAAGGCTTCAGTCATTTCATTTCCTGCCCTGGACATTTGAGTGCATGATCCCTTCCAAGGGAATGATGTGGAAGGAACCAGCCTATACAGCATAGACCTGACCCGGGGAGCGGGGGTGTTGGGGAAGGAATGATGGTTATACTTTCTTCTGTAGATTAAACTTGTTCCAAGGAACATGGAGTATGTCAATCTTTATTTTTTTAATTCAGTTAAGCAAAAGAAGAAGAATGCAAGTCATGTAGAAAATAAAGAAATTTATTAGAAGCAGAAAATTATCCATAATTCCTAAATTGTAACTTTTACTTATTTGGAATTATGCTCGATACATGACTTTGCATGCTGCTTCCCCCCCACCCCCGCCCTTAGCCATACAGCAGAACCATATCCCGATGTTCTTAAAATCTCATCATAAACATTCTAGTTTTCATGCAATACTCCATTGAATGGATGCACCATAATTTACTTAAACACCCAGCATCACTGGACATGTAGTATATTTATCTTTTTTTTTTATCACTATAAACAGTGAGAAAACTTTTTTGTATCAATCTTTTTAAAAAATTTTTTTTCTTTATTTTTAAAGGAGGTTTAGATTGCATAAATGTTACATTGAAAATATAGGGGATTCCCATATATCCTATCCCCTCCCCCCACACACTTTTCCCCATTAACACCATCTTTCATTAGTGTGGTACATTTGTTACAATTGATGAACACATATTGAAGCATTGCCACTAACCATGGTCTATAGTTTACATTATGGTTTATACCACACAATTTTATATGTTTTGACAAAATGTATAATGGCTTGTTTCCGTCATTGGAGTATCATACAGAACAATTCCAATGTCTCAAAAATGTCCTATGTTACACCTATTCTTCCCTCTCCCTCCCCTCAGAACCTCTGGTGAACACTGCCTTTATATCATTATTACAAGTTCTTCTATTATTAGAATAATAGTAAGTCTACTTTAGTCCATAGTTGTATTCCCCCCTTATATTTGTTCATTCCTCTTTTTCTTTTCTTTCTTCTTTTTTTTTAAAAAGAAGCTTGAATCTTTTTATGCATTATTGAGTATTTCCTTAGTCCGTAAGCCCAGAAGTTAAATTACTAAATCAAATAAGTATAATTTGTTAGCATATATTGGCAAATGTATCTCCAAACACATTTAATTAGTATTTACCAATGATGAATTGGTGCCCATTTCACCAAATGCTTGCCATAGCTGGATAGTACTTTTTGCTTTTAAGGTTTCTAATTTGTTAAGGTGTCTCTCATCTCCTAGCTCCTTTACTCCCCCACCCTTATCTCCTTATACTCCCCCCACCCTTATCTCTTTATACTTCCACCTTTTCTGTCGAGCTATTGAGAAATCTCCCACTTAGATGACTGACTGTCCCAACCTTAAATTTATCTTTAGTTCCAGCCTTCTTTCCATAAAAACTTACCTTTCCATGAAACATGAAAGAAACCAGAAACTGGCCCACATGGACCCAAGGAAATACTGAATGGACACTTGACTTATTACAGAGGGCGTGGCCAACAAGGGGGTAAGAATGGTCATTTCATAAACAGTGCTGCAGCTATTGGGCACCCACAGAAAATAAGCAGGGGAAGTGGAAGGCCAGGAGGAGGGGGAGAACAAAGAAGAGAAGAAGAAATTGCACCCTACCTCACGCCATACAGAAAACTCAGTTTAGGGTTGGTTAAAACTTTTAGAATACAGGAGTTTACTCTTCATGGTCTCAAGGTGAACAGATTCATCAAACAAGACTCAAAACACGTTAATCATAAAGGAAAAGACTGAGAAGTTCAATTACCTGGGAAGGAAGAACTTGTGTTTAGCACAGAGAAAGTGAAAAGACAAGTCATAAAGGATCCTACAAATCTGTAAGAAAAGGACTGTCAATTCAGTAGGAAACTGAGCAAGAGATCTGAGCAGTCGCTGCACAAGGTATGAGCAGCAAGGACACAGAAAGGTGCTGGCCTCCTTCAGGAATCAGGGAAATCAAAAGTAAGATCACAGGGAGCAGCTGTGGCCCAAGCAGTTGAGCACTTACCTCCCACAGGGGTGGTTCCGGGTTCGGTTCCCAGTGCCTCCTGAAGAAAACAAACAAAAAACAATGAGCAAAACACCGAGCAAAACAGATGAGGGAGCCAACTCAGGGGAGCCGATGTGGCTCAGTGGTTGAGCACCAGCCTCCCACATACAAGGTCCCGGGTTCAATCCCCGGTCCTAGTACCTTGAAAAGAAAAAAAAAAAGTAAGATCATAGCAAAAAACTATTACACACACTCACAGACACAAGCACTTACACCCCAGATGGGTGGCAATGAAACAATTTCCCCACACCCAGGATTGCTCAGTGCTGCTAATAGGAGTATGACCTGATGCAACCTCTGTGGAAACAGTCTGGCATTCTCTAGTAAAATTGAAGCTATATTATAATCTACTCCTGGATTCCATTCCCAGGTACACATTCACATGTATGTGCCCCAGGACACTCGTGGACACACATTCACAAACACCTTTATGCTAACCACAGAGTGGAAACAGTAGACTAGATCAATAAATTGTGGCAGATTCTACGCAGCCAGGAAATCCAGGCAACTAGTGAGCACAAAGCAACGCAGACGAACCTCCCAAATACAGACACCAACTGTCACCCAATGTCAGGCCAGGCCATAAGTAACAAATGCTCCACACCAATGCAAGGTGGTGGTGGTGTATTTGAATCCTGTGTGTTAGGCATGATTGTTTTGTAAACTCACAACTTCTTTAATGAAACAAATTGCAATTAAAAAAAAAAAAAAAAGCCAGAATGGCAATTAACCTGTGTGTGTGTGTGATTGGAGAGGGGACTGAGGAGGGGGACCTCCAGGATTCTGGCATGTTCTGATTCATGTCCTGGGTGGTGATTATGCAGATGATTTATACATTTTTCTGTGCATGAGAATGTATAATTCATAGTAATATATATATCTATATGTGTGTGTGTATATATATATATACATTCTATTTCACAGTAAAAATGTTGAAAAAAATAAAACATTCCTTTCTCCAGCACCAGGTGTTGGGAGACTAATCTAATTTTATACTGTGGGCAATCTGAAGGATAGATGAATTCTTGATTTTAGAATATTTGTTCACAAGCGTCTCAGGCCCTTATTGATGTCTTTTTTGAGGCTTTTATTCTTGGTACATGCATCTGGCATTGCCTGAGAGCTTCACCCCTCAGCCCAAAGGGTCTCTGTTTCTACACTCCTTCCTTGGCTTTCCTCCCATCCTCAGCCACCTCTGGCAAAGCCCTAGAGCAAGTGCTTTACATACTTCTGGCTTTCAGAAAGGAAAGTGTCCTCAATCACATTGATATTAAACAGGTCCCAGAGAATCGGGCTAGTTTTTGTCCTGGTAGGTGAGTTACAGCAAGTCTTAACATTTCTCCACTAATTCAGACTAAGGTGTTAATGGCAGATAAACTAAATTCATTTTAGAGTCATTTTGTCTTTACCCAGCATTTTCTAGAGTGTGCCCTGGAATAATGATGCCAAAACTTTCTCCACAAAAAATAAATAAAAGGTCCCCTGGTAAAATAAGTTTGGGAAACTGTTTATTACGTTCTTCTTCTGGAGGTTCACAGTGGCACAGAAGCATGGAAAGTTCTGTAGTAATGAACTATGGTTAATTTCGTTTAACCAGGTGTTTCTCAAGAGTGTTTGACATGCAACTATTAGCACCCTGCAGAACTGACCCTCCCCAGAACACTCTTTGGGAAACACTGCCTTTACCCATGGAGAGGTAGATTTGGTGTTGCATTTGTCTTATGGGGGAGGGGCTTTGGGCAGAGCCTAGGGAAACAAGCAGAGGGCTTTTCTAATGAGATGTCTGGCCCCTTTCTTAAACCTAATCGTCATTTTTTCCTTCCTCTTT
This sequence comes from Tolypeutes matacus, assembly GCA_026826555.1. NCBI lineage: Eukaryota > Metazoa > Chordata > Mammalia > Cingulata > Chlamyphoridae > Tolypeutes > Tolypeutes matacus. The sequence goes on along the minus strand of JAKSZT010054380.1, from coordinate 833,621 downwards.
CCACTCAGCTGTCCTTTTCAGCCTCTCTCCTCTGCTTCCTCCTCAGCCTTCCCTTCAGGAAACACTGAACTTTGCACCGTCTGCACATTCTTGGAACTTCCTCTTTCACATGAACTCCCAGACTCCCAGATTAAGTTTGGAGGTAAAGCAACAACTGAGACCAGGCCCCAATCAGAGAGCCGGGGAGCCCGGCTGACCCTCGTCACGCAATCCTCTGCGCAGGAAGAGGGAGAAGCACACGCAGAGGCCAAACCCCGGCACATACATGCCACTGCGTATGTGTGGGTGTGTATATGTTACACATATATATGCACACACAGCAATATGTAGTATAGTTTTCATGGTTTTTCGTCTACATCATTTAATCTAATCATTCCGTAAATTGCTCTTTTCACCCATCATTATGCTTTTTTTTTTTTTTTTTTTTTAAATTTATTTTTATTTTTTTTATATATATATACATATATTTTAAGAGGTGCTTAGATTACCCAAAATATTACACGGAACCCACTGGGATTCCCATGCTGCCCACCTCCCACACCTCCCACCACATCCAAAACAAACATCTCCCATAGTGTGGCCCACCAACCTCAATGAACTTACACATCCTGGAGCCTTGCCACCAACCATAGACCACAGTTCACACTGTAGACCACACTCTCTCCCACTCAGTTATGAGTGGTGTGTGCTGATTTAAAATGGCCTACATCCATTGCCACAACAGTACTCAGGACAACCTCCAACTCCCAAAGAAGCCCCTGTATTTCAACTGCTCATCCCCTCCCTACCCAAAAACTGTCAAGTGGCCACTGGCTCCACCTCATTGTTATAATTTCTTGCATTGCAAGAATCACCATATGTGAGCAAGAGAATACCATCAAGTCCACTCTAGTCCGTAGTTCTTCCCCCAATCCAGAGGCGACTGGGATGGTGATGTCCACTCCAACTCCAAGTGA
>JAKSZT010054380.1:750324-832265 GCA_026826555.1 Tolypeutes matacus | reverse complement strand
TGGGAGCTTGCAGTGTGCGCCCTCCTACACCAACGCCATCTTGCCGCCTCCTCCCTACTCCCTCTTATGTCCAGTTTCCTCTAGTTGTATGAACTCCAGCAATACTGGATTAATGCCCACCCTGATGCAGTTTGTCCTCATCTTGTCTAATCCGTCTTCAAAGCTCCTGTTTACAAACAGGTTCACACCCACTGGACCAGAGGCTAGATTTGAACATGTCTTGTGGGGGACTCCATCCAGAACCATCTCTAAACCTGCTATCGGCCTGCAGGTTAGAGGGAGGGCAGCCTTTCCACGCTCTGGGCCCTGGGGGTGGGGGACTCCTTGCACAGCCACAGTGATGCTTGCAGACCCTAATCCTAAGGTTTCAGAACAGTCCCGCTTCCCCCCAACCACCATGCGCCAGATGGGCGCACAGTATAATGGTGCTCGCGTTGCCTGGGCCAGCGCCTGCCCAGGTGTGATGAATCAGCCTAACCACTTCTCCTCCCATGCCAGCAGGGGAAGACCAGGCTGTGGGGGGCACCACCACTGAGGGGTGCCTCAAGTGAACTCTTCTGAGGCTTCCTTCCTCCTCCTTTATACTCACCACTGCACACCAATTCCACTGACCCTTTGCTGCAAACCCAGTCTCAGGTCTGGGGGGCCTCAAGCCTCCCTCTGTGATGCTCAGGGCGTGGCAAAGGGGGCCGCCAGCCCTTGGCAGGGATCAGTCCGTGCTCCTGGTGCAATCAGCAGATATTGTGTTGACCTGATACAGGTACACCCAGGACCAGGTGTAACGTTGTCATGGCAACGTGCGCAGCCTTCAGCCTGGGGGTGGAGCACAAAGGTTTAACCCATTGTCTCCTGCCTTTTCATGCCCAGATGGATGGAGTGGAACCCTGGCTTCCCCTTAAGTATCGATGCCAAGTGCCACAAGGATTTACCCCGTGACATCCAGTTTGATAGTGAGAAAGGAGTGGACTTTGTTCTGAACTACTCCAAAGCGTAAGTGCACCAAAACGCCAGGCCCCTGGGCAGCCCCCGCGGTGACGGGGCCACGGTGGGTCCCCTCAGTGCCTCCCCTCGCAGTGCCCTGAGTCGGGGAGCAGCTTGGTCTAGCACCTCTTCCCCAAAGCCTTTGGTCTCGCCTCGGCCACCCCGCAGTACAGGGGCGCAGGAGAAGTTGCATCTGAGCTCCAGGCCCCCCGGTGGCTGTGTCCTCAGCTGCAGAGCTGGTCTTTCCAGGACGGCCTGTGCCCACGCGCCTCTCATCCCCTCCGTGGACGGTTCCCACATGGACGGTGTCCGGGCCGAACGCTAGAGGGCAGGCGCTCGCAGGAACAAAGGCCAAAGTGCCTGATTCCTTGGCATGCAGCAGCCCTTGCCCGTCACGGCCGTCACCCCCATTCTGCAGATGAGGGGGCTGAGGAAGGAAGAGGTCGGGCGCCTGGCCCTAGCCCCCACTGCCAGGAGGCTGCCGAGGCGCCAGCACTGCCCCTTCTTTTCCTTCTTTTCCTTCCGCTGAGTGTGAACTGCTGTAGGGTTTCTGTCTAAACTTGTCTCCTTTTGAGGGTGTTTTTGTTAAGGAGGCTCTGGCTCAAAGTGCGCTTTGTGGAGCAGCTGCTCCCTGCCCCCCAGAAGGGGGCCTGGAGCATGGGCTTCTGAAAGGAAAGTCATGGGAGGCTCTGAGGGACTGGTTTCCAGGGCTCAGACACACCCAGCCCCGAGCCAGACCCTGCCCCTCTGGACATCTGGGAAAACCTCTCCACCAACACACACGCACATGTGCACAAACACACACAAAATGCACACTGCACACACACACCCTGCACATACCCACACAAACATGAATACATATGCACGTAAACATATCCGTGCAGACGCTTACATGCACATGTGCACAGTGCCCACTACACATGCTCACACACCCCACATACACATTCACACACCCCCACACACATGCATAAACATACACACGCACGTCCACATGCATTCACACGTGCACACACATATGCACATCCCACACATACACATTCACACACATAAACATACACACATGCACATGTACATACATACATGCACACACACACCAGACCTTGTGATTGGCTTCTGCAGGGAAGCCCCTGGAGTCAGAGGACCATATGCATTTGTTTCCCTGAAGCCGCAATTCAATGGGAGGGAGAAGAAAGGCACTGTCAAGCCTCTACTGGGTGCAAGGCACTACTGAGGGTGCTTCTTGGTAGCGGTGTCTATTTTAACCTACACAGCAATTCTGGGAGGAAGCTACTGTTATTGACAATTTCCAGGTGAAGAAACTAAGGCTCAGATGAGTCAAGGTCGGTGAATTTGCAATAAGGTCATAAAGGCAAGAAGTGGCAAACCCAGAATTTGAATCCAGGTCTCTTTGGCTCCAGTGCTAGCAAGTTTCCCCCTGACTGCAATCCAAATCAAACTGGAGATAAATTCAAATATCTGGATTTGTAACGAAGCAGTACCTACCACCGGCCTACCTGGAAAATCACAGTGATTAAATGTTTGACTTTCCACCCAGGGATTGGTGTTTTTGAGTCAAAGGCGAGTAGCTTTATTAGGGCAGATCCCAGACCAAGATAGGACGGGCAGGACGGAAGGCCCTTGTGAGAGGGGCACCACTTGCGCTTGGTGGGGGTGGATGGAGGGAAAGATGAAGAGGGGTGGGTGGATGGATGGATGGATGGATGGAGGAAGGGAGGGGTGGAGGGAGGGAGGGAGGGAAGAAAGGAAGGAGGGATGGGCAAGTGTGGATGCCACATTGTGCTTTTCTTAAATCACAGGTCTTTAAAGAGGAAAGGACATTTGTTACTCAGTGTTCCTTAAAGTCACTGTCCTCTTTGTAGCTCAGGAGCCTGGCACAGGAGCTGCCACAGAATAGGCGCTTAGGAAATTCTGTCAAGTGACTTGATCATGACCAAGCTGGCTTTTGAGGGTCCTTGTTGCCATTCACAAGCCCTCACTTAACTGTGGGGAAAGGACACCTCCCTGCACCCACACACTCACAATGCCTTCTCCGGCTCACGTGTCCCCCTTGGGGGTAATGGCAGCCCAGCAGCTCTCAGCCCAGATGGTGCATTGAGTAATCCAGACAACCGAATGGCTTCTCTGCAGCCTGGGAGGGGTACAGTTCAAAGCCCCCCCACACCCCGTGACTCTCATGTGCAGCAGGTCTGAAGCCCCTATGCTGGATGCACCAGTCACAAGGATCTGGGATCCCCCCGCCACCACTACCACCACCATCTCTTCCCGGGGGGAAGCTCAGGAACATCCTACAGCTTTCCCGAGCTATCTCATGCAGGGCTTTTTCTCAAGGGCATAAATAATCTGTTAGAGGCTCTTTCTACAAGGCAACTCTGAGTCTTCGCTCCCTATTTAAAGTCCTTCCGTGATGTCCCCCCAAATGCAGGAGAAAGCCCAGGCGTCTGTGCCCTGCAGGTGACATCCTAATGTTCTTCCCCCACTTCCCAGCCTTCTCTCTTGTCCCCTCTCCATGCCCACCAGCCACATGGATCCAGAATCGCCCCGCAGTGGGCGATTTGCCTGAGCTGTTTCCTCCACCTCAAACTCCTTCTGCCCCTCTTTGCCTTCAGGGCCTGGGTGAGGTGTCCCCTTCTTCCAGGAGCTCCTGGAAGCCCAAGCCTGTGTGAGGCCTCCCTATGCCCTGGGTCCCCACCGAGCAGACGAGCATCTCTCCAGGAACACTGTGGCCATCGCCCTCCATGTGCTCCGTGCCACTCAGCCCTTTGAGCTAATCAGCAGGAGCAGGGCAGAGAAGTTCCGGGGTCCAGCCCCTCTGGGGTCAGCACAGCAGGGAGCAGGTTGGAGGAGCTCCATCTCGGGGATGGAGCCCCATGAGGTCCTCGGAAGAAAGAGGTGCAGCCCTGCATTCAAGGAGGGTGCAGATCGAACCAAGAGGGTTGGATGGCAGGGGCAGCTCCAAGAGACCCCGCCTGGGAGACAGGGGCTGCATGGGTAGGGCTGGGCCGGTAAGCCTCTGGGAGCTGTCCAGCGTCTTGTAGCCTCGGTGTCTCCACCTGAAAATGAGAGCACAGCTCCTGCCCAGGATTGCTGGAGAATAAAATGGGACCAAGTACAGTCTTCATCCATCCTGGGCAATGGGGCCACACTGGCCGGGATCACACTTGGGCACCATTACCTGTCTACTCCCTCAGATGGGCACCTGCCCTTGAGGCGCTCCGAGTGGGCTCCTCGACAGGGTCTGGGGGGTGCTTCCTAGCAGAGGGACATCTGACCTGCCCTTGCTGCTGGCCAAGCAGACAGAGTTGGGGTTTCTAGGGAATGGGGAAAGGATGCGCCGTCTGAGAGTGCAGGCTCTGCCAAGTGGTGACACAGCAGCCATCTCAGACAACCAGGTGGGTTGTGATATTTCCTGGTGGCCTGGAAGGAGGGGCAGCTGGTGTGTTTGTCGACCACTTGTTTGCAGCCTGGAACCTGAGTGCAGGGATTGGAAGGGCTGATTAGGGAATGTCCTCTTGAAAGGTAATTGAGAGTTTCCTTCCGAGCACAGAAAGTGATGGTGCAGAAAGGACTGGGGGGCAGGGGAGCATCCTCCTGCAAGGACCAGCCTGCCCTGAACCTTCGCCACCTGCGGAGGCAGAGCCCCAGGGCCCTTGGGATGTGCTACTCAAAAGCTACTGGGGCCCTTGGGGAGGGCACTTTCAGGGGGGTGGGACAGAGGGGGAGGAGGTGACACCATAAAGAGGAGTTCCCAGGAAAGACTCTTCCGGGAACTGGGTATGAAAGGAAGAAAGGGGCTGAGTGAATCAGACAGAGGCATGGGGGGAGGGAGTGCCAGGGTGTGGGGCTGCAGAAGGGGCAGTGGATTTGTCCCCAGGCCCTGACTTCAGACCTTACCATTGACCAAATGTGTTCATCACAACAGTAGCCTCCAATGTTCGTCCAGCTCTTTTTTATGGACAATGCCCTAGAAGCAACATGTCAGCCCTATGGGATTCACGTTCACCATAGATGGAGAAACCAAGACACAGCCAGGTTGAGGGACCTGCCTGAGGTCACACAGCTGGGAAGCGACGAAGTTGGGGTGTGAGGCCAGGCCCCCAGCATCAGCCCAGGACGCTCGGCACAGCCCCCTCTCAGCCACCCTCCTTTTGCCTCGGCCCGGCCTGAACTTCGGCTCCCAGCCCCATTCCAGAGTCTCAGCACACCAGGGGGATGTGGGAACCTCCAAGACCCTCCGGTCCAGCCTCCTCCTTGCACAGATGGGAAACTGCATCCCCCCCGCCAAGTGCAGGTCACCACTCTGTGCCACTGGCCCCCCGACAGATGCGGTGAAGAGAACCTGCAGGTCGGGGCCCGGTCAGCCTCCTCCAGGCTCCTGCCGCAGCCACACTGCCCAGGCCCGGCACAGTCCCTGCCTGAGCCATGCCAAGGTCGCCAAAGAGGCTGACGCCACTTACCTTCCAGCTTGGATGGCTTTGTTTTCTTGTTGCTTCTGGGCAACACAGGCAGCTTGTTTCCTCTGAGCCACCTGCTCTGCCTGGAAAGGGTCCAGCCTTTGCCCAGTCAGCTCCCCCAAACAGTGAAACTGAAATGGAAAATGGAGAAGCTGTTAGAAGAAGGAGAAGGGCAGGGGAAGTAGAGGAAGCAGGAGCTCCCGCCTCTCCCCGCACATGGCCGGCAGCTGGTGTCCTTCTCACACCCGCAGCTCAGCGTGGGAGATGGGCAGGTATGGAGTCAGGTGCCCAGGGTCCAGCCTGGCTGGCATTACCTGCTGTGTGGCCTCCAGTGAGTCTGACACCCCCTCTGGGCTGCTGTTTCCTCTTTAGTGCAATAGCAGCTCTTTAAAGTCCTGAAAGACCGGGTGTCTCTATGTGTGTAGGAAAAATTTGTCCCTAGATGACATACAAATATTTTCCTCCTAACTCCACTCTTCCTGAATCAGTGGCTTCCTCTGAGTACTGCCACACCCAGCCCTATTTTCAGAGTGAATCTTCTGTTCTCTGTCAAAGGGACCCAGTTATGGAAACTGTGACCCGTGCAAAGCAATGGCTCACTTCCCATCCCCTGCAGGTTCCCCAAGGTGAGGGTGAGCTGTGGACTCAGGGTGTCCCAGGCACAAGGCCTCTTTCCTGGGTGCCCACTTGGAGCCAGGGCCATCCTTAAGGTACACGGGGACTTTCAGGGCTGGAAAGACATCTCCCAGAAATAAGTCCTTTTCCATGCCCAAGGTGAGGCTAGTGTCGCAATGAGATAAAGGTTTTACTCCCCAGATGCTCGGGATCTCCTGCTCCATCAGGGAGGTGGTGGAGGGCTCTGGGTAAGGAAGAAGCTTAGCTGGAGATGGTCGGCTGCCTGCAGTGGTGGCCCCGGGACAACCGCAAGAAGGCAGGTTTGCAAGGCTCTTCCTTGCCCGTGAGATGAAGTGATGAGACAGCAGATGGGCTGGAGGAGGCAGCTCTGGAGTTCTGGGCACCACGGCAGGCTGAGAGCCAGAAAGCGCTGCGTTCCCAGGCTGCACCCAACACCCGCTAATCCGCCCCCCCACACACCCCCCGGAACTGACCCGGCAGCTGGGGCATCCCAGCCTGCAGACCAGAAAATGACACTCCAAGCGCTTTCCCGAGCTGGGCTCTTTGGGGTCCCAGGGTGCCCACAGGAAAGAGAGGCTGCATCCAAAGGGAGATGTTCGATGCCTGGTTGTCACCTGCTTCTCTGGTGCCTGGCAGGGCCAGGTAGAGACCCCCAGTGCGGAGTTCATGGCTCAGTTGCTCCAACGTGCTGTCTTCATTCCGGTTCAGAGGGCAACGCACCCAGGGTGGCAGAGCTGGGATGGCGCTGACCCCTGCCCCTGCAACCAGCCAGCCCCGCTCTGGGCCCCCAGCTCTGGGTCCTGGGCACCCTTCCCGCTGGCCGGGTTCACTCTGGACAAAGCGGCCCCCACTCCCGTCCTCTGAGGCCTACTGGGCTGAGGAGGTGTGAGAAGGCCTTGGCTCCCAAACCTTCCCCATGAAAAGGCCTGGAGGTCGGGGCACTGAGCCCTCGCAGCTCAGGGCTGCTGCTTCCCAGATGGGATCTTATTGGGTGGGGTGGGTGGATGGGGAGCCCTCAGGGAACCTCTGGAGCAGCGCCCTGCGACACAGCCCCTTGCACGGGAGTCCCCTGTACAGGAGGGGGGCCTGGGCTCAGTGAGCAGCTTCAGATCTGCCCAGAGCAGGACACTAGTGCAAATGAATTTGAACTTAAGCCGTGGTGAGTGCTAGAGAGGAAATGAACAGAAGGTAGCAGGATGGGGCCTCGGCTAGGGGAGGGGCAGATGCCCAGAGAATGCAGCATCTTTGCAGAGGGCTGGAGGAGGAGCCCAGGTGCACTGGGCAAGCCCCCCAGATGCGCTCACCCCCATCGTTCGGTGGGAAAGGGGCCTGGAGCACCCCAGGCAGGGAGACACACGTGCTAAGGTCCTGAGTAGGGATGCACCAGAGACAGAGAGGGTGGGGAGGCCTGAACTCAGAGGGGCAATGGGGGTCGAGGCTGGGGGGCAGGTGGAATATGTGGAAAGTGGGGCAGAAACAGGCTACTGCTTGCTGCTCTCAGAGTCCTGTGCCAGATAATGCAATGGAGCATCGGCCAGAATTCTCGAACCTGAGTCCTGTCTCTTCTCGGGTTATGTTGGGAAGCCTAGGAAGCCTCACCTTCTCCTCTTCCACCTTTCCCAGGCCCATCCCAGGCCCTGCATCCTCTAGGAAGCCTGTAGGGTTGCTGAGGCCCCACTGGTCTCACTCCCTGTAGCCTGCAGCCCGCATTTTGAATTGAGTGACCTGCCTTGGGTTTCAGTTCGGGTGTTCTGTGTTACCATGGAAACGTCTCTTCCATCCTTCTCAGCAACAAGCACAATCCGGGGTCAGGCAGAATATAAATCCAGGAGGCTTGGTAGAGCAGCTGCGCAGGAAGGGGTCAGCTGTGTCCCTGAAAACTTCAAGACTGGCCCATTAAGCAAGGCTCAGCACATGTTTGATGGACAAATGGATGGATGAATGAATGAATGGCTGCATGCACGAATGGAATTGGAGGCACTGTAGGCTGTTCTAGAGGGCAGCTTCCTGCTCTCTTTCGTAGGTGAGGTGCAGGAGAGTGTCAGGTGCGGGTGGCGGCCTCATTGGGTGGGTGGTGTTGAGAGGCCCTGTGAGACGATGGGGATGGGCGAGAAAGGGCTCTGCAGGCGGAGGCGTGGCCAGGGCCCCTAGCAAGGGAGTGATGCTGTCTCCTGCCCGTAGGATGGAAAATCTTTTCATCAACCGCTTCATGCACATGTTCCAGTCCTCCTGGAGCGACTTCGCCGACTTCGAGAAGATCTTCGTCAAAATCAGCAACACCATTTCCGGTGAGCGGGCCCTTGGGGTGCTGGGGAGAAAGGGATTCCGTTGCCCTGTCCAGGGCTGCGCTGCCAGGCCTGCCGTCCATCCCAGTCAGGTAACCCCTGCATCCCGTGGCAGTTTGGTTTGCCTCCGATCAGCCTCGTTCATAGACATTTCTCTTCCTTGGCCATACAAGGTGGCACATGTACCCTCAACCTCAGTGCATCATCGAAGGTCTCAAAAATGTCAGAAATTTTTCTTCACAAGAATTGATCATTTGTGATGCTCACGAGCAGAGGAAAGGCAGGATTTAGCTTGTACCTTAAAAGCAACATTCCTTTGCATGAGGATTTGTTTGAGGAATAGGAATTGCCAGTAAAGGCCCAGAAAGAACAACACACGAACAGAAATGATTGGAGAAAGAATAGGTGTGGAGATAACAGCCCTTCACAAAGTCCTCCCTAAGACTCTTCAACCCTCCACTCCTTGTCCCTCCGTTCTGGGCTGAAGGATCTGAGGTTTTTGAAAGAGGGGTGCCTCGGGAGTCTTCTGGATCAGAGAGGGCGAGGTGGTGCCCTGGCCCAGATGGCCAGCTCCTGAGATGTGCAGGGAGACAAGCATGGCGGGCAGGGCCTGTGGTCAGCCAGTCCTCGGAAATCCAGCTCTGTGCTGGGGTCTGGAGGGCCGCGGCCTGGGCTGTCCCCCATCCCCACCCCCTCTCAGACCTCAGGACTGGCCCATGATTCTCTCCCCTCCAGAGCGGGTCATGAAGCACTGGCAGGAAGACCTCATGTTCGGCTACCAGTTCCTGAATGGGTGCAACCCCGTGTTGATCGAGCGGTGCACGAGGCTGCCCGAGAATCTTCCGGTGACCACGGAGATGGTGGAGTGCAGCCTGGAGCGGCAGCTCACCTTGGAGGAAGAGGTCAAGGTAGGGCCTGGGCTGGCTGGGACCGCGGCAGTGCCCTCACTGTCCGGTCACAGCCCCTGGGGGTAGAAACCATCTCCTGCCGGCCGGTGCCCACCTGGACACCATCTCCAGGCTCCTGCGCCTGCCTGATGGCAAGATGGTGAAGCTGCCGCTTCCTTTTCCTGGCAGCAGGTCTGTGTCTTTGAAGGTCCTGGGCATTTGTGCAAACCACCTTGTACAACACAGGAAGAGGAATTGGGGGTGATATGTCTCCACAATGCTGGTGTCTGGGAATGTAATATCAATAGTTAAATTTACTTATACAGGGGGACGGATGTGGCTCAAATGGTTGGGCATCCATCGCCCATATGGAGGGACCTGGGTTCGATCCCCGGAACCTCCTGGTAAAAAGAAAAAAAAAAAAAAAAATTTACTTACTAGGGCCTGACATTGTGACAGATGCTTGTTGACACACCTTGTCCTCAGATTCTGTCACCCACTGTTTTAGTTTGCTAAGAGCTGCCAAAAGCAATGTACCAGAAATGGGTTGTCTTTTACAATGGGGATTTATTAATTTATTATAAGCCTACAGTTCCGAGGCCATGAATCAAGGCATCACAGATGACGCTTTCTCCCCGAAGACCGAAACATGGAAGCATCTGCTGGTCTCTCCTTGTCTTCTGGGTTCCTCTCTCCTGAATTCCACTGACTTCAGCTCCTGTCTCTCATGACTCTCTCTCAGTTCCTGTGGCCTTTTCTCTGTGTGTCTCCCTGTTTTCATCCCATTTAAAAAGGACTCCAGTAAGAGGATTAAGACCCACCCTGGGTCACGCCTTACTGAGGCAACCTAATCAAAAGACGTTCTCACCTAAAATAGGTTTACATCCACAAGAATGGATTAGCCCTAGGACATGATTTTTGGGGATCCATAAAAGCCTCCAACTACCACACCCACCTTGCCAAGGTGAAAGAAAATGGAGAAAGAAGCAGAACAGGAGAAAGAGAGCAAATAGGGAATTTTTCACTTTCTAATTAGAAATGTTGGAGTCCTGTGTTCCTGCCTTCACCCTCTCCCCAGCACTCTTCCCCAGCCCTTACCTGCAGGATCATCTCTGACTAGTCCCAAGTTTAAGCTGGCCTTGAATCAGAGAGGAGTAAACCACCTCCACCCTGGATCTGATGGGACCTGACGTCTGCACTTGCCACACCAGGGCCTTGAGGCCCAGGAAAGGCCCTCAGTCTCCCCTCAGTCTGCCTCTTCCCACTGGGAAGGACCTAGCACTGGGCTTCCTACCACCCACCCCCAACCCTGCCTTCTGGTTTCTGCTGCTTCCAGCCACTCTGTCTTGTAGCTCAGCTGCCCCTCGAGGCCCCAGCCGGAGAGCAACAGGCAGAGCCATCTGTGGACAGGTCTCCCAGCTCCAACACCCTGCCCACCTGATTCTGTAGGGCCACCTACCCAGCTGCAGTTCCCAGGTGAAGCCCATGTCCCTGTTCAAGTGGTCCTAGCCCTCTCCTCCTGAACCCTCCTGAGTCCTAGGCTATTTAGGCAACTAGCAACAACAACACATGCAGACCAGTATTTCTCTGTAGATTCAGTAGCTGAACTTATTGTTAACATTGACTCAGTGGCTATAGGTTTCAAATTTCAAATCAGAACCACAGACCCTTAAAAGCCTAATCCTAGAATTGAAAGGGGCAGAACATCCAGCTCCCCAAGGAGGGGCCCTTCCTCGGCAGCCAGGCAGGGAGACGACCACCACCACTGGAGCATCCTTTGCCACCTTTCAAGACAGATGGGTTATGAGCAAAATGCATAGTTAGCCAAACTGCAAGGGGAGGAGCACAGTCCTCCAGTCAGCCACGTCCGCTCAAGACTTCTGACCCCACCTGCAAGGAGCTAGGGTCCAACTCCCTAGTTAGAGGGATGAGTCCACACAAGACCACCCTCACTTCTGACACCAACTGCAAGACAGTTATGCAAACTGTCTTGTGCAACATAGGAGGAGGAATTGAAGATGATCATTCCCAAACTACCCTTGGGTTTAGTGATTTGCTAGAAGGACTCACAGAACTCCCTGAGAGCGATTATACTCAGTTATGGTTTATGCCAGGGAAAGGATACAGAAAATCAACCAAAGAAAGAGACGCAGAGAGCAGAGTCTGGGAGAGTTCCTAATACACAGCTCCTGTTGTCCTCAGGATGCAGTACCCTCCCAGCCTCCATGCTTGACTATGTGCAGGGAGTATTGCCAACCTGGGAAGCTCACTGTGCTCTGATGTCCAGAGTTATTAATAGATAGTCTTGACTGATTGGTTAGTTGCTCGCTAGGTTGAACTCAGTTTCCAGCCCTGAACCCCACACCCAGAAGTTTGGCCTGTATCGTGTGGCCCAAACATGATGAAGGTGTTCACCATGAGTCACTTCATCAGCATAACCTGTTAGATATGGACCTAGGAGCCCCCTGGGAATGACAAAAACCCTCCTATCACTTGAGAAATCCCAAGGGTTTAGAGGTAACCTCCCAGGAGCCAGGGGCAAAGGTCATGCCTCATGTGCGGCAAAGCCAAATTCTTTACTGCACAGGCATCTTTGTCACCACAGTCTTTCACTTGCATTCATACACTCCTTCATGGTCTTGGCACTCCATCGTGGCTTTGGTTGTGAAACAATTTTCTAGTAGCCATCGTAGACTCTTACCCATGCTGCCCCATCTCACACACACACACCAACACAATTCTCCTTAATTTCTATGGCCCTCCGTGCCACCTTTCCTAGCCAGTATCTCAGTGATCTCTGCTAAGCTTGCAGCTTGCTCACTCTAAGTTTTTGTGTTTTTTTCAGCTTTAAATATGCAATTATTTTTTGGAACACGAAGACAGATATTTGAAGCCTGTTATTGGTTTTGATTCATGGCTACAACTCTTCAAGACTGTTTTAATTCTTAGACTTGATGCTAGGAATCTTTCAGTTTCAAGGGGCTCCAAACTCATTACTGATTGCCTGACAGGTGCAGAGGCCTCCAACTCTGAAAAGCTTTGGGCAACTCTCCTTCTTTTCTAAGCAGCAGGTCTTCAGCAGTCCACTGGGGTTTGTGAAGAATGTGCTCATCTTAGTCTGCCAGGCTGCTCTCACAGAACCCCAAACTGGTTTTGGCTTAACAACAGGAAGCTATTGGCTCACAGTTTTGAGGGTAGAAGAAGTCCCGGATCAAGACATCAGCAAGGCTTGCTTTCTCCCAGAATCTTTTGCATTCTGGTGCTGGTTGCTGGCTGTCCCTGGGGCTCCTTGGCTTTCCCATCTCGTGGTGATGGCTTTTCCTTTTGTCATTCTTCTGCTTTCTGTTGACTTCCAGCTTTCTCCTGTGTGGACTTCTCCAACCTCTGGCTTCTGGTTTCTTCTTTTAAGGCCTCCTGTAATAAGGAATAAGACCTCCCTCGTTCAGTGGGGCCACATGTTAATTAAAAATAGCATCTTCACGAGGTCCTATCTACAATGGGGTCACACCATTGAATACTGTGAATGTGGTTTAAGATTAAGAATGGTTTAAATTGGGGCATGTAATTCAGTCTACCATAGTGCGCAGTTGCCCACACAATAAGAGTTGTAGACACACGCACAAGCACTGTGAGCCTCTATTGACTCACCCTTCCTAGCTTTGCCACTTCTCCCCAGCCATGATGAAAGCCACCATCCCTTCCATCATAACTTGCTTGAAACCAAAAGCAAAAAGGCTTTAGAAAAAGTGTCCTTCGCCTTCGACCTACGCCACTCACATTTAGCCTGGCTAAACTAAACGCTTACCACCCTGAGGTCAGCTCCCCTGGAGGACTCAGTGTGGTTTCACAAGGGCGGCTTGCCAGTGTCCCCAAATCACAGCCACAGTCATGTTTCAGTGACATATAATAACCTCAGGAAAGGGCACAAATCAGGGGTTAAGCAAGCTCAATGCATTTCCACACAGTGAGCCCACCGCCTCAGACCGCCCATCCCTCCACGTCACCCCCTCCCAAGGGCTACACTTATCCTGATGCCTGACACAGGAAGCTAAGGCTGCCTAATTTTCAGCTTTATGGAAGTGGAACCTTACAGCACTCCTCTTTTGTATTGACTTCCTCCATCTATTTCATCAAAACCATCTGCTTTCTTCTAATGAAGCTGCCAGCCTGTGTGGTTTTTTCAGCATCTTTCATGAGGCCCAAGATGCCATCAGGTGCAATAAATAAATGCGGAACTGGCCACTGCCATTCGAAAACAGCCCAAACCTGTGAAAATGCTTTTGTAGCTCTGATGGTTCTCACTTCAGCCTTTAGGTCAGAGGACAAAAAGCAATAAATGCTGAACTCCACGGAGATTCCAGGGGGTCTCCAAAGGCTGCCTGTCCTCCCCCTCCCCCGCCTGAGTTTTGGGGTCCACCTCTGGCTGCAGCTGGTTTGGGCGTATTTCCTCCTGTCTCCTGCAGCAAGGGAACATCTTCATCGTGGACTATAAGCTGCTAGATGGTATCGACGCCAACAAAACAGACCCGTGCACACTGCAGTTCCTGGCTGCACCCATCTGCTTGCTGTATAAGAACCTGGCGAACAAGATCGTCCCCATCGCGATCCAGGTAAGCGCCCCCGGCCCCACTCCTTCCCAGGGCCCTTGAGGAGTGGTAGCCCCTCTGGCACCTTCCTCAGGAGGAGGCAGCTCACCTTTCAGCTCCTCGGGAGGGGTGCTCGATGCCGCAAGGCTGCGCCAGGTGGACAGGAAAACAAGAAACTGTGTCCCAGCCATGGGAAGGGCTGTCTCCCCGGGTGCAAAACCGCTCCACTCCCCAAAATGCCCCTGAGAGCTCCAGGGCAGGGCGAGGGGTTCTGGGGTGACCCAGCATCCCTGACTAGGGGGCCCCAGATCAAAACACGGACAGGGCCAGGCAGGCGAAGGCACCTGTGAATTGAGCTGGAGATGAGGCCCCTCCAGTACACCTTTGGGGCCCATGTCAGGGACCACACAGTCCTGGGAATGCTGCCTTCTGAGTGTCCCTGGGTTCTGTTTCCACCCAGGAAGTGGTGGAGGAGGCGAGAGGGGAGACTTTTGGGGGAAGCAGCAGGTTCTCCCCAGTCCTAGCTGCCCTCTGTGTCCTCGAGGCACCAGCTTGCTGTGACACTGTGGGAGCTGGCATAGAGACAGCAAGGCAAAGGAGCCAGCTCCCAGACTCTCCTGACAGGAAGGAACAGTGAGGCCAGGACCAGGGAGGAGCCTGTGCCCATGAGGGCTGGGGGGAAGGGTGCAGCAGGGCAATCTCCTTTGTTGGCTGTAGATGAAATCAACTGATTGTAGATGCAAATTCCATCTAGGAAATACCCTCATAGTAACAACCAGGCCGGTGATTGACCAAACAGACACATGAAGATCATTATATACTCATTCATGGGACTACCTAAAAATGTAAAATCCCATATGGGGCTTGCAGTATATTTCTATTGGGTAGCCCTGTTTTAAAGGGAAAGAAAGACAAGGAAACCACTTTGGAAACTCCTCCCCTTGTTCACTCTTCTCTAGCCACGTGGGTCTCTTCATAATCCTGAAGTTCAGCCTAGCCCCTTCCCTGCCCCTGCTACCAGAATGCTGTTTCTCCACTCTTCTGCTCTTGTCTGGACAATTCAGATTTCTTCTTAAATGTCAACTTCTCCAACGCTCCGTGTCCTAACATAGTAGATGGGGTAGTGAGAGTACCTACTTGACAGGCTGACACGCGATCACACACCTCAGGTGCTAACACTGTACCTGGCACTGAAGCAGAAGGTGGTAGCTGAGAGAGGCTGTTGTCCTCGGCAAAGCTGGTGAAGTGGGGCTGGGGGTGAGGGAGCGAGGCCATCGGCAGCCAGATCATGGAGTTTGGGGACATTATTTTCTAGGCCTTAAGAGGAGACTGAGTGGTTTTAAAGAAGGGATTGGCATGACAAGATTTGCATTTTAGGAAAAAAACTTACTTTGGCCCCAGTGTGGAGTTGAAATTGGAAAGGAGAAGGCAAGGGGGGAGGCAAGCTGGGTCTCCACTACAAGAGGCACCTGGCTGCAGGGCTGGGGCCCAGGGTTGGCTGGAGCTGCAGATCTGAAACTGGAGACTCTGCATCATGAAGGGTCCCAGAGCCAGGGAACAGGAGGATATCTTCAAGAGGAAGAAGAGAAGGCAGGACACCAGGACATTCAGGGAAAGAACGGAGAATGGGAAATGGTGGGAGACCAAGAGAAGGCATCCAGAGAAGTAGGAAGAGAAGTAGGAACTCTGAAGGGGCAGGTTTGCAGAAGGCAAGGGGGGGCTGGTGAAGAAGAAAGGAGTGCGTTCTTGTTTCAGGGCATGGAACACACATCACCACCACCTTAAGCACAGAAACGTCACATTCCTTGCTGATGCTCTTAGGCTGTCTTATTGAGTCCCCATAATAAATCTGGGAAGTGAATAATATCCCCATATTTGCCGACGATGACACCAGGGCTCGGAAAGTTTCAGTAAGTTGTCCAGGGTTCCATGGGTAGTGAGAGATGTAGCAGGGCCTGGAAGCTAGAGCCCTGGACCCTCTGCCTTCCTCACACTGCTCTCCTGATCTGAAAGTTACTATTTTTAGAAGTTCTGGAATTTCCTAGGAGGCTAGGCTCTCCAACAGCTATGGTCTGGAGCAAAATATTGCCATGTGTTTTCTTTCTCCAACATATCAGCTCAACCAAGTCCCAGGAGATGAGAACCCCATTTTTCTCCCTTCGGATGCAAAATATGACTGGCTTCTGGCCAAAATCTGGGTGCGCTCCAGCGACTTCCACATCCACCAGACCATTACCCACCTTCTGCGCACACACCTTATGTCTGAGGTCTTTGGCATCGCCATGTACCGTCAGCTGCCTGCCGTGCACCCCATTTTCAAGGTACAGTGAACTGCTGCCTCACCTGGTGGAGGAGGCCATTGGATTGTGAGGGGAAGGAGGAAGAGGGCTGACATCCCCACGGGGCTGGGGGTGTTGGACAGAGAAGGACCCCTGGAGAGATGCTCAGGGAGGTAGTCGTGCCCACCCACCTTGGGACTACAGGAGGAAGAAATCCTGGGGGCCTCCTGGGGTCTTGGCTGGCCTGGGAGAAGGGTTAGAGAAAGCAGACGAGTTGAGTGTGGCCCTCAGCTGGTCTGAGGTGTCCAGTCCCCACTGGCATTGACCTTCCCTCGTTCCAGATTCTACTGGCACTTACCAATGGGGTGATTGTGGGCTCTGGGCGAAACACAACCTCTCTGTGCCTCAGTTTCCTCATCTGTAAAAGAGGCCAACACAGTATACACACACCCCCATAGGGTTTGGTAAGGCTTAAAACAGCAATTATATCCAGAGCACTGAAAACTGTGCCTGGGGCAGAGCTCAGCACCCTACAAGTTATCATGATCAGGATTAGCATGAAGGTGCATCCCCCAGGCTGCCACTGGGCCACTGTGAAGATCAGCATGGCCTTCCTGCACTTCTTTCCCGAGCCCCAGCAGAACCCCTCCATGGTGGCCTGGGTGGGGGTGGGTGCTGAGGTGGCCCCCCAGGAGCACACTCCCAGCCCTCCTGAGGTTACCCCCCCACACAGCTCCTGGTGGCACACGTGCGGTTCACCATCGCCATCAACACCAAGGCCCGTGAGCAGCTCATCTGCGAGTGCGGCCTCTTTGACAAGGTAGGTGTCCCCTCCCCACCCCCGACCTTCCCGTGCCCTTGAAAGTCCTGCCAGGCTGGCTCCCACTACTCAGGACCTCGGTGGCCTCCACCCACACCCTGGGGGCTGGAGTTCCTGTCAGGGGACCAGGCCCCTGGCAGTCCCGCAGAGGGGACCTGGGGGGCAGCTACTGCGCAGTGTGGTGGCCCCGAGTTCTGTTGCCCCTTCCACACAGCTGGGGGCCCCCTTCACCTGGGAGTGCTCAGCCTGCTCCCACCTCAGGGCTGCTTCCCCAGCTCCTCCCACACTCCCTGGGGTCCCTTTCTGACACCCCCTCCTCAGTATTCAGCGGCTTCCCGTATCCCCCTCAGACCTTCCCTGGACCTGCCCATCACTCGGAGCGCAGCCTCCCACCCCCTGTCCTTCCCAGGCCCACAGTATGCCAAGCCTACCCACACCCCTACCAGGCCTCTGACTGGGCCTCCCTGGGTCGGAGGGCCACCGTGGACCCATCTGTCACCCCAGCACCCAAGTCCTCCTTGGAAAATTCTGAGGCCCCGCCTACTTGGCCAGCCCTGTGTGCATGTGCAGTAGTGTGTGGTGTGTGTGTGCAAACGTGTGTATACATGCATGTGCATGCATGCAGACATCGCGTGCGTGTGCATGTGATGTGTGTACATGCATGCATGCCCATGTTTGTGTGCCTGTATGTGCTCTGTGTGGGAAGTGTGAACATGTGTGTGCCTGCATGTGTGTGTGCTGGGGGTGCACGTGTATGTGTGCCTGTGTGCGTGAGTGCATGTCCTCTGTGTGTCTACAGCTAAGCAGCTGGCAGGAGGGCCCAGAAACCTTCTCTGCCTGTCCCCAGCCTTCACCTGCGCACACAGCAGGCTCTCACTGGTGGTGTGGGGTCCTGGGGTGGCTTGCTCTACTTTTCTTTAGCCCTCCAGTGCTCAGACTCTGTGCATCCCCCCTGCCTGGGACCCTGACCAGGCCTGTGAGCTCCCTGCCCAGCCCGGCCCCTCATGCCTTCCTGATGCAGCGGCCCCTCCTGTGTGGGCACACCTGCCCAATTCCACTTCCCCAGAGCCTCCTCCCCTGACTGTCCTTGGCCACTGCCACCCACAGTCTTCTCTCCTCGAGTTAGACCCAGGCGTGCCCCTGCCTCCTGGCCGCCACTCTGCCTAGGGCAGTTTCTCAGGGAGGCGCGGGGGGGGGGGGGGGGTTTCCTGGCGCCTGGACTGCTGGGAGCCGACGGCTGGCGACCTCACCTCCCCTTCCAGGCCAACGCCACCGGCGGCGGTGGGCACGTGCAGATGGTGCTGCGAGCCATGCAGGACCTGACCTACAGCTCCCTGTGCTTCCCGGAGGCCATCGAGGCCAGGGGCATGGCCAGCAAGGCAGACATCCCCTACTACTTCTACCGGGACGATGGGCTCCTGGTGTGGGAGGCCATCCAGAAGTGAGCACCTGGGGGCCCATGAGCCTGCGCAGGGGCGGGCGCAGGGGTTGGGGGGACATGGGCTGACGGCGGGTGGAGGGGAGGGTGTGCTGCTGGACAGAACCCATCAGGAAGGGCTTGCTGTCAGGCCCAGGTGGCGCATGGGGACATCCGTGGGGTGTTCCGGGTGTGGGCATGGAGGGGCGAGTGACAGGCTCACCAGTGGGGCCCGCCCTCCCTCGCCAGGTTCACGGCGGAGGTGGTAGGCATCTACTACGCGAGTGACCAGGTGGTGGCGGAGGACCAGGAGCTGCAGGACTTCGTGAAGGACGTTTACATGTATGGCATGCGAGGCAGGAAGGCATCGGGTAGGTGGAATCCCCCCGCCCCCCAATCACCCTCTCTCTGCTCTTCCCTTCACTTCCAGGGCCGCTCGGACCTGCGGCACCCACCTTAGTGTTTGGTGCTGGGCCTGAGCCCCTAGGGGTGCCCTGCCCACTTCCATGCCTCTTAGAGGCGGTGCCTACCTGGCAGCCCCGAGAACGCATCAGAAGCGTCTGGAACTCTGGACCCACAGCTGCCCCCCACCCCCAACACACGCCTCCATGCCCACCTTCTTCAGTTTCCTGGCATTGCTGGGCCCCTGGCAGGCCCTACCCCCGCCCCACCCCCGCTGGCCAGCACGTGTGCGGGGGGCAGCGACAGAGCGGGGCTTCGGTCCCGTGTCCCTCTGTCAGAGCGGTGGGTCCCAGCCAGCCCTGGGTTCCGCCTCAGGATTCCCCAAGTCCATCAAGACCCTGGAGAAGCTGTCCGAGTATCTGACCGTGGTGATCTTCACAGCCTCAGCCCAGCACGCGGCAGTGAACTTCGGCCAGGTAGGGAAGGACAGAGCGGGTAGCGGGGGATAGGGGGAGGCCTTCTGACCGGAATCCCTAGGTCTCCTGGACCGGCTCCAGGGGCGGGATGTGGGGGACGTGGCCCAGAAGGTGGGGCCTAGGCCAAACTCCACCCCTCCCAGCCTCGGCCGGGGGGGCCCCCTCCCCTACCCCTCCCCTACCCCCTCCTCCCTCCGAGACTCATGGCTTTCGGGAACCTCGCCTCCAACCCCTCCAAGCCCTCAATCGTCTTGGGACTTCCACCCCCTCGGGCAGCCTGGGGCGGGGCTCCTGGTGGCCCAACGTCGCCCTCTCAAGGAGGGGAGGGGGCTGGGGAGGAGGGAAGGAGGGGCCATACCGCCCTGGGTCGGCAGAGCCCGAGGCCAACTGCCCCTCCCCACCGCCCACGTGGGGTCCTGACGTCGGAGAGGCCCTGGGAGGTCTTGGAGAAAGACCTCAACCGAGGGTAGGAGGGTTCTTGAGCAGCCGCTTGAAAGAATGCGAGGACTAGTCACATAGTAGCAGGAGAAATTAATGTCATGTGAAAGAACACAAGCCAGGGGGAGTGCGGCCCTGCTAGGGCTGGGGTCCCCCTTCTTCCCCTCCAGGTAAATTAGAATTTGTAAATCCCAGTGTTCTCAGTGACCTGCCTTATGCAAATGAGGGATTGAAAATAGAGCTTTTTACTGGCTCGGAATCCCTCGGAGTGGGAACGCCGCAGGGGAGGGTCGGTGACCCATGAGGTGGTCAGGTGATGAGTGGGCCTTTTGTCATCTGGTATCTTCCCGCATCAGGCGTGGGCCCGTGATTTAACCCTGCGGCCAGTAGTTTTAGAATGGTACTTTTCTAGCTAGTAGTTTTAGAATGGTGATTTTCCGTTGACCCTCCTCTTTGCCGAGTTGCCCTCCTCCTACCTTCCCCTACCTCACTTGTGCAGTATGACTGGTGCTCCTGGATCCCTAACGCACCCCCCACCATGCGGGCCCCTCCACCCATGGCCAAGGGCGTGGTCACCATCGAGGAGATTGTGGAGACGCTGCCGGACCGCGGCCGCTCCTGCTGGCACCTGGGCGCGGTGTGGGCGCTGAGCCAGTTCCAGGACAACGAGGTGAGGGCCTCAGGGTTTGGTGACTCCGGGCTCAGGCTGGACCCCTGCCACCTTCAGGAATCCTGAAGTTCCAGGCTTGAGGTGCGGCCACAGAAGTCACAAGGTCCCCAGGCCTGAGCTTGGGCTGAGCTCCAGGGGCTGAGAGGGCCAGGAACGCAGGCCCTGTCACTGCAAGGTGCTGGGGTCACTCAGGCCGGCATCCCACCCCTCCACTGCCCGCTGGCGGCCCATACAAACCCACTGGAGGATCCTAGAGGTCCGAGCAGACCTCTACATGCATCTATGCCCTTTTTAACCTAATACTGACATCTTTGTCTGTACATCTTTGCACGTGTGTTCAGTAGATCCACAGGTTACATTCCTAGCTGAGGATCTATTGGTCCCAGAATGTCAAGACTGAATTGCCCTCCACAAAACCAAATTCCAAATCCCATCAATAGTGCATGACATTTCCCTCACGCTTTCAGGCTCTGGGTGTAGAACTGCAATTTTAGCAATCCAACTTTTTTTTTTTTTTTTTTTTAGCATATCTGGTTTTAATTTGCAGCCTCCTGTGTCACAGCACAGCTGAGCACAGCACTCCAACAAGGCAGCCCCCCTCCCACTTCCATCCTGCAGGGCCCGCATGGCTGCCCTGGGGTAGGGAGGCTGCATTCCTGGAGCCTTCCTGGTAGAAACTGGTAGTGCCCAGTAGGACAGGGCCGAGCTGGCACCGCGGCCACATCCCACCATAGCGAGGACCGCGAACAGTCTCCCCGTTCCCCTGCATCCTTACAAGTCCTTAGAACCACCCTGTGTTCCCATTTTTCCTTACTGAAAGTGGGGTTGGGGGCTGCATTTGCTTCTTGGGCAGTGCTTAGGGGTTGCTGTGGGAACAGAGAGTGGGGGGTGGGGAGGGAAACATGCTCCCTCCCTCACCCCCCGAGGGGTTCCCAGGGGCGTGGGACATGGCCTGTCAGTCTGAGTGGCCTCAGCCCAGAGCAACTTGTCTTTCTGTCTGTCAATGGCGTTGGGCCCTCAGCTGTTCCTGGGCATGTACCCAGAGGAGCATTTCATTGAGAAGCCGGTGAAGGAGGCCATGACCCGATTCCGCAAAAGCCTCGACGCCATCGTGGATGTGATCGCCCAGCGCAACAAGAACAAGAAGCTGCCTTATTACTACCTGTCTCCAGACCAGATTCCCAACAGCGTGGCCATATGAGCAGCCCCGTGTTGCCAGCACTGTCCTTGGAAGGTCCAGCTTCTCCTGGCAGGGCAGAATCTCCCCAGCAGGCTCCCTGAGGGTGGCAGCAGAACACCAGCGCAGCTTGCTCCTCCTGGGAGCTCTGCCAGGCTTCCTGGGAATTACCCTTTCGGCTCCCAGAGGGTATTTGCTTTAAACCAAAGGCTGCCATGGGTTGGGTGGCATTATAGCAAAGCTCCAGTGCCTTTTCCTCCTTTATTCCACTGTCTTCTGTGAATCCCAGCCTTTGTTCAAACCCTCCGTGCACAGGGCGGGAGCTCGTAGCCTCCTGCCCTTTGCCCAGCTCAGCGCTTTTACACCAGGCAGCAACAGCAAATCAGGACAACAGAGAGAGGTTTTGTTCTTGTTAGAGAAATGCAATGATTTATTTTTCTGTTCTATTTATGCTTAGTTCAATGCCTTACATATTGTAGGGTGCCCAAATAAATTCTTGTTGAATGAATTAAGAATTGGTTGTCATAAAGTTCATTAGAAACAAGTCTCCTTCCAAATGCTGTGTTCCAAGCATCCCAAGTCGATCACACACGCCCTCCCTACCAGAAGCCATAGTCATTATGATTCCATCTAGGCAAAATTCCCCCCCACACACCCAACTTGTCTGAATAGAAGGTTCATTTCCTCTACTTTTCGCCCAAACAGCTCCTACTTTTCCTTCAGAACACATCCCAAAGTTCACCCTCTGTGGGAAGGCATCCTTGATTTCCCAGACAGAGCTTGTCTCTCCCCCAGGAGTTTGTCTGGGCCTCTGTTTTTGCCCTCCCATGTGGTCACTCTTCATTAGAATGGGAGCCCCTGGAAGCCACCAGCCTACTGCTCCCTCATTTTCCTCCTGACATGGCATCTAGCTGACAGATCCCAGACAGTGTCTGGGCAGCTGCAGAAACAGCAGACTTGCTGAGACTTAAACAGAAAGAATGCATTCTCCTTCTCCAGGCTCAAAAATTAGAGCCAGCCCTGAGCCTGGGCACGGTGCTCCACTGTGCCATCCTATACATAACCCCACACTCCCCTCCCAGCCCCTGGCTTCAGAATCAGGTCAGTGGGTTTTTCAGTGTTTCTGGCAGGTGCTGCCTGTATAGTAGGCCAGCAGCTCAATGTCTGGGTAAAAAGCTTATGTCTAGGACCAGCATAACCTGAGAGAAGGTGTGCATGTGTTCCTGAGACCACAGGGCCCTCTGAGAAACCTTGACCATTGGGGCTGGTACTGGAGAGATCCAGCCCTTACTGCTCCAGACTCCCTGCCATGCCTCTGGGAAATGCCCACCACACTTGTGAATTACCTTGATAAGAGAAGCCATAAATATATGACTGTGATTGTGGCACTCACTCAGCTCCACGTCCCAGTGAGGGCTAACACACCAACCTTTAGAACCCAAAAGCCCATTTGGGCAAGGAGGAGGGAAGAGGGAGGAATAGGATAGGCAGGGATGGTGATACAGGTCTGACACCTGTGAAAGGAGAGAGGGAAGTAAGGATTAGGTAGAAAGAGCTTCAGACTGTGGTGCAGCTCTCAAACATTCTCAGCCCAGCTAATGGTGAGTCTGTAAGCAATAGTTGCCCTCTAGGTGTGACTGGATCCATGAGTAGATCCAAAGGCATGGGAGCTGGGGCCACTAGTCAGCTACGTTACCCATAGCTGGTCCTCCTGAAGTAGCACAGCTCCACTGCAGCTACAAGAGAGGGAGAACCCCAAATTCTGTGCAAATCTCTTGCTGGCCCCTAGACCATGCTTGCATGGGGCAAACAGCAAAGGAACCAGGTAAAGAAAAAAAAAACCAAACTAATATTTGAGCTGTCACCCAAGAGATACAGTTTTCAGTGAATCCAACCAGCTTAACTGCCTACTTAAAAAACAACAACAGAAAAAAAAAAAAAAAAAAAAAAAAAACAGCTCAACACTCTTAAGAGGAACTTAACACAATCCAGGGTCTCTACAAAATAACATTCACAATAGCTAAAACATAATCTAAAATTATTTGACCTAAAAGGGACTAGGAAAATGTGACCCATTCTCAAGGGAAAAGACAGCAAAAACCAACCACAAGATGAACCAGATGTTGGAATTAGCAGACAATGATTTTAAAGAAGCTTCCATAACTGTGTTCAGTTTGTTAAAATAAATATGTTCCCAATTAAAGAAATCAAGAAAGACCTAAGGGGACATTCTGTGTTCATGGATTGGAAGACTAAACATCATTAAGATGTCAATTCTACCCAAACTGATTTATAGATTACTGCAATCCCAATCAAAATTCCAACAATTTCCTTTACAGAAATAGAAAAGTCAATCACCAAATTTATTTGAAAAGAAATAAGGTCCTGAATAGCCAAAACATCCTAAAAAAGAAGAGTGAAGTCAGAGGACTCATACTTCCTGACCTTGAAGTGTATTATAAAGCTACAGTGGTCAAAACACTAAAGATAGACACATTGATCAAGGAACCAAACTGAAAGTTCAGAGATATACCCACACCTCTATGGTCAACTGATTTTTTATAAGCCTACCAAGTCCACTTTACTGGGACAGAACAGTCTCTTCAACAAATGATGCTGAGAGAACTGAATATCAATAACCAAAAGAATGAACGAGGACCCCTATCTAACTCCCTATACAAGAATAAACTCAAACTGGATCAAAGACCTAAACATAAAGACCAGGACCATAATACTCCTAGAAGATAATGTAGGGAAACATCTACAAGACCTTTTAGTAGGTGGGGGTCTCATAAACCTTACACCCAAAACACGAGCAACAAAATAAAATATAGGTAAATGGTATCTCTTCAAAATTAAGCCCCTTTGCATCTCAAAAGACTCTGTAAAGAGGATATAAAGGCAGCCTAATTAATGGGAGAAAATATTTGAAAATCACACATCTGACAAGGATCTAATATCCATGTTATATAAAGAGACCCACAACTCAATAATAAAAAGACAAATGACCTGATTAAAAATTGGGTAAAGGACTTGAATAGACATTTTCCTAAAGAGGAAATACAAATGGTGAAAAGACACATGAAAAAATGTTCAACCTCACTGGCTACTAGGGAAATGCAAATCAAAGCTACAATGAGATACCATTTCACAACTACAAATAGCCACTATTAAAAAAACAGAAAACTACAAGTATTGGAGGGGATGTAGAGAGAGAGGAATGTTTATTCACTGTTCTTGGGAATGTAGAATGGTTTAGCCATTGTGGAAGTTGTTTGATGGTTCCTAAGGAAGT
Organism: Tolypeutes matacus; assembly: GCA_026826555.1. Taxonomy (NCBI): domain Eukaryota; kingdom Metazoa; phylum Chordata; class Mammalia; order Cingulata; family Chlamyphoridae; genus Tolypeutes; species Tolypeutes matacus. The sequence goes on along the minus strand of JAKSZT010054380.1, from coordinate 807,444 downwards.
TATAGTTATGCCATGTGACCCAGCAATACTACTACTAGGTATATACCCAGAAGAACTGAGAGCAGTTACATGAACAGACATCTGCACACCAATGTTCATAGCATTATTCACAATTGTCAAAAGATGGAAACAACCCAGGTGTCCATCAACTGATGAATGGATAAACTGTGGTATATACACACGATGGAATATTATGCAGTGGTAGATGTCATGGAGCATATGACAACATGGATGAACCTGTAGGACATTATGTTGAGTGAAGCAAGCCAGACACAAAAGGACAAATATTGTCTGATTTTGCTATTATGAGCTAATTACAATGAGCAAACTCATGGAGTTAAAAGCTAGGAGATAAGTCATGAGAAAATAGAATGTGGTTAGAGAATAAAAAGGTGAGGTTTAATCTGTGCACAACTGGTAAAAGGTTGTTTGTAAATGTTTGGAAATGAATAGACATGGTGAAAGCACATCATACGTCGTAATTAGTAGTGCTAATATATGAGTATGATAGTGGATGAAAGGGGAAAGTCTAAGGATGTGTAAATCACTAGAATGAAAGCTAAAAATGAAACATGGGACTGTATAGCATAGCAAACCCTTTTGTGGAAATGAATATAGTTAATAGTGCATAAAAAGAATGTTCTTCTCTGGAACAGAACAAATGTATGTTAATGTTACAAGAAGTTAATACCAGGATGATATTTGGGCAAAATTACAACCAAAACAAACTATGGACACTAGTATATAGTAATATATTAATAATCTTCCATCAATGGTTAAAAAAAAAGGAAAGAAACTAGACAAAAAGTACTATATATTGTTTGACTCCATCTATGCAAAATGTAAATACAAATGAAATACAGAGATGGAAACTGATTAGCAGTTATGTATGGCAGAGGAAGGATAGAGAGATTCAGAGGTGACTACTAAGGGGTAGGGGTGATTATGTTTATTTCTTTGTTCTTTTTGTTGTTGTTCTTTTCCTTTTCAGCTGCATGGCTGAGCCAGTGTGTGATGGGGTGTCTAGCCAGACACTGGTGAGTGGGGGGCTGCGGGGCACACAGGGAAGTGTAGGGGTGCCCAGGCAGGCACCAGAGGAACGACTGGCAGCAAGGAGATCTGGCCAGTGTGGAGGACCTAACCAGATGCTGGAGGCTTGAGAGGGAGCCCCGTTTTTTTATTTAATTCCATCCATTCCATTATTTCAGTTCAGTTCAGTTAATTTTATTATTACTTTTTTTCTTCCTTTCCTCACCCTACAGAGAGGCGAGATACAGGTGATTGAATGGGGGGCATGGGCAGCCACTGAGGAAGAATCTAACCAGTTGCTGGTGGCCTGGTTGTAGTTTTTTTGTTTTTGTTTTTGTTTTTTCCTTTTCTTTTCTTTTCTCCCCTTTCTCACCCGGTACCTGCAGAGAGGCGAGCCACGGGGTGATTGATTGGCAACCAAGGAGGAAGAGCCAGCCAGTCACTGGTGTCCAGAGAGGGAGGCCTGGTTGTGGGGTTTTTTCTCTTCTCCTTTCCAGCACCTGGGTACCTGTGAAGAGGTGGGCCATGGGGGAATTGATTGACAGGCATGGGCCACCAACAGGAAGGAGCCTCACCTGAAGCCTGTGACCTAAGAAGAAGGCCCTTTTTTTCTCTTTTTTTTTTCTTTCTCTTCTCTTCCTTGCTTTTCCTCTATTTATTTTTTTCTTGTCTTTTCTCTTTTCTTTTTCTTTTTTATTATTTTTATATTTTTTATTTTTACTTTCTTTTCCTTATTTTATGTATATTTCTTTCATTTTTTCCTCTCCTTTTTTTCTTTTTGTTTTTGTTCTTTTATTTTTTCAGTTAAACATAGGTAATTCTAAAAATTTAGAACAAGAGGAATCAAGTATCAAAGAAGACCCTTAGTACAAAGCCAAACAAGAATAAAAAGTTGGAAAGAAACTGACCAACAGGATAAACCCATCAAGCTAAACAAATGCTTAGACATCAGCAAAAATAAAATTATAAGCCAGGAACAGATGTGGCTAAAGCAGTTGAGTGCCTGCCTCTCACATGGGAGGTCCTGGCTTCAGTTCCTGGTGTCTCCTGAAAAAAAAAAAAAAAAAAAAACAAGCAAAACAAATGGAAAACCAACTTAGGGAAGCTGATATGACTCAGTGGTTTGAGCAAAAGCTTCCCACATATGAGGTCCTGGGTTCAATCCCCAGTCCCCAGTACCTAAAAAAAAAAAAAAAAAAAAGTATAAGAAACAGGAAGATATGACCCAGTCAAATGAACAAACTGAAAATCAGGAGCAGACCCAGAATGTGGAACAACTAATCAAAGATGTCCAAACAAATATCCTAAATCAATTCAATGAGATAAGGGAAGAGATAAAGGATATTAAGAAGACACTGGATGAACACTCAGAAGAAGTTGCAAACATACATTAAAAAATACAGATCTTGTGGTAATGAAAGGCACAATGGAAGAAATTTAAAAATACACTAGAATCACACAATAGCAGATTTGAACAGGCAGAGGAAAGAATTAGTGAAGTGGAAGAGAGGACATCTGAAGTTGCACAGATAGACCAAAAAATGGGTCTCAGGGAATTAATTGACAGCATAAAAGACACAAACATATGCATTATTGCTGACCCACAGAAAGAAGAAAAGGGAAAAGGGGTAGAAGGAGTGTTTGATGAAATAATGACCAAAATTTTCCCAACTCTAATGAGAGACATGGATGTACATATCCAGGAAGCACAGCATACTCAAACAGAATAAAACATAGCAAACCTAATCCGAGACACAACCTAATCAGACTGTCAAATGCCAAAGATAAAGAGAGAATCTTGAAAGCAGAAAGAGAAAAGAGATCCATAACCTAAGGGTTGATTGATAAGATTAAGTGCTGATTTCTCATCTGAAGCCATGGAAGTGAAAAGGCAGTGGTATGACAGAGTTAAGGTGCTAAAAGAAAAAATCTGCCAGCCAGCAATTCTGTATCCAGCAAAGTTGTCCTTCAAAAATGAGGGAGAATTCAAAATATTCACAGACAAACAGAAACAGAGAATTTGTCAAAAGAGTCCTGCCCTTCAGGAAATATTAAAAGGAGTTCTGCAGGTTGAAAGGAAAAGACAGAGGAGAGAGGTTTGGAGAAGAGTATAGAAAGGAAGACTATTAGTAAGGGTAACTAAAAGAAACAAAAATAAAATATGACATATATTAGCCTAAAGAAAAAATGGCTGAAGTTCAGTCTTTATGTAATAACATTGAATGTTAATGGATTAAACTCCCCAATATGAGAGACACAGACTGACAGAATGGATAAAAATGTTGGCGTTCAAGAACTGGGTCCGTGAAAACGGTGCCACAGATGAGAAAGAAAGAATAAGACAAAGAGAAGAAAAACTGGAATCAGGGGACTCTCCGTCTGATATGGAGAGAAGAGCCCAGCCACCTCCTAAGGTGTGGCTTTTATTTTGGCTTTAGAACAAAGAAAATATATATGTACATATACTAAGGCAATAGATACTTGACAGTTTACATTTTACTAAAATCAGCAAGTCTTAAAGGTTAATGGCTCAGTTCCTCTTTTCATTCCTGCAATTCACAGACATTGTAAATCTTACAAGCTCAGGATGTTTCCCCACCCAGCTCCTATTAGCATGAGACCGGAGGGCTTGTTTCCTACATTCCAAGGTGACCTTTTTTGTCAGTAGTCATGGCCTTTAATTGAAACTCCATCATTTCCCCCTTTTTTATTAATTAAAGCTCATAGGAACCATTATATAAGCTGATAAAAGGTGACCTCCTGTCACACTTGTCGTCTTCCATAGGCTCTTGTGACTGTGCCTGTCTTAGGTTGTCCTCCTCTGAGAATCTTACTCGTCATTGAATACCAGTCAAGCTTTTGAGCTCTTACATGGAAGGAAATTTCATTAATATTTATACTTCTTCAGGTTCCTTAAGCGAATATGTTTGTGCAGATAATTAGTATTAAGATCAAGGGGTTATTATTAGTAGAATCTTTCTACTAAATAATGCAAAATTAGTTTTTTATGGCCAAGTTTGTTAACATAAATGCATTTATTGGGTCTAATTCTTCATTTTTTTTATGAATATATGTTATTACTCTAGCCTTGACAATACAAACAATTAAAATGCATATAACAATAATTCCAAATCCAATCCAAAATGATATTTGAACTGTTTTTTGTTTCCACCAATGAAACGGCTTCACCAGTGGTTTCTTTCAATTCGTTTGATACATGCTCAATGCCTTCTTTTGCAATTCTAAAAGATTTATAGAAACATTATGCTTATATCCAATCAAATGATTTTTTTACTTCCTCCCAATCATGTTCACTATTATTATAAGCCAAAAGAGTAATACAAATAGAACTTTCATTCCAATCACATTCAAGAGCTCTTAACAAGTTTAAATTATAAATTTGATTACCCAAATGTATAATAGTTGTTTCAAGATCATTCACACGATTATTCAGTTCCATATCAATGTGAGACTGGCTATGCCACATCTCACTTGCATTTTTATGCCAGTCCTTAACATATTGTTGATTCTGGACTCCTTGATGCAGGGCTGTGCCAGCGACAGCTGAAGCCGTTATGATGCCAATCAGTCCCAAAATTTTTGCTATTAAAAGTCCAATCAGTCTTTTAGTTCTTTTTCAATAATGGTCGAGGAAATGCCACAGCAACTGGGATTCTGGAGACTGCTGCCAATGTCTGGTCATCTGAACCAGTAACCATAGATCTTTTCTTCTTCTTGCTATAAAAAAGAGTTTGATTTTCCTGCAAATATGAATTCTTAAGACATGTAAATAAAGAGCAATTAATGTTCCTTTCACCAAAAGTTACTTTTCCAATGATAAAACTATAGGATCTTGTACACATACTGTAAGAAATTGAGTTAATTTTTTCTTTTTTAAACTAGTAATATCAGTTTTGCTGCCTTGCCTTTCAAAAATTGGACCAGTTCCCCAAAATAATTTCTACAAATACCTTTAAGTTTTGTTAAGTTTAGTGTCCCATGGTTATGGGACATATCTTCCTTGATATTTCCAAATTATTGAGCTGTTAGTAAATGCTGTATTACCAAAATTCCAGAAATAAGGATTACTGTCATTTGTGATTATGGTTGAATTATTAATGAACCAAGATATGGTTGTATTTTTAATAGGTTTCGGTATCCCTATAAGGGCCCAATCCTTTACAATTCCATAGGAATCATTAAACAACACAACCTCTGTAAACCCATGACAAATATGCCATTTGTCATTAAGTAGTCTGTTGTGAGAGTTACATGTAAGATTTACTGTATTTTCTGGTTTATATGGCAAAGAAGGGAAAATGAGAACATAAATTTGAGTTTGATTTTTCTCTGTTAAAACTATACTGTGATTTTTAGGTTGCATGCATACAGAACCATATCCAGTACAAATAGGGCAGTCTATAAAAGGTAAAGTTAAATTTTCTATAAGTTTCCCTTCTTTTGGCTTTAAGGGTAGTCATATATTTATAGGTCCTGGAAAATAGTGAGATTGATTAAGATAAATTGGGTAAGACTCATCACTCCAAGTCAACAGCTCTAGAAGAGGTGAGTTGGTTATGTATGCCCAATAAGTGTAATTATGATGTGGTATCTTACCTTGACCTAATACTTTACCTATAATTAATCCAATGTAAAACCACCGTGTCCATAGTTTAAGTCTTGGCAGCATCTTCAACTCTAGACTTGATTCTTCTGGAGGGGATCCACTGCTCTTCTCCTGTTTCTGTAATGATAAGAGCAAAACCTCGGCCCCAAAATTTTACCTCTTCTTTTTCCCATTTATTGGTTGTTTCATTTTTCCAATATATTGGTTGTCCACATTTTTCATTTTCATTCCTTTTTTTATTAACCTCCCAATGTCTTTCTGCTGCCGTGGTATTAGAAATTTGTTGTCTATTAAGAAAATTTAAGGTAAGCAATGCTTTAGATAGTTTGTCTTTAGCAGATTCTCCTCCATCTCCCCCTTTTTGTTTTTGCAACATTAATTTTAATAAGTGATTACTTTTTTCTACTATCGCTTGTCCTTGAGGGTTATATGGAATTCCTGTAACATGTTTAATATTCCAGTCACCACAAAATTTTGTGAAAGATTGACTAAGATAGGCAGGCCCATTATCAGTTTTTAGCTGTGCTGGCAGGCCCATTACAGCAAAACAATGTAATAAATAAGAACATACATGTGAGGCCTTTTCACCAGCTTGAGCAGTTGCCCAAATAAAATTAGAATATGTGTCCACTGTCACATGCACATACTGAAGGCGGCCAAAAGAGGGCACATGTGTAACATCCATTTGCCAAATTTCTTTAGGATGTTCTCCATGGGGATTAATTCCTGCAGAGAAAGTGGGGGCATTTATGGGCCCACAAGTAGGACATTGTCTAACAATCCTCTTACTTTCTTTTACTGTTAAGTGGGGATATTTATGATGTAAGCCAGAAGCATTAGTATGTGTAAGTTTATGATAATCAGCAGCAGATTCTGTATGAGCAATAAGTTTATCTACTAAATCATTTTGTGAAGCCATAGGGCCAGGAAGTTGAGAATGGGAATGAATATGAGTAATGTAGATTGGATTAGATCATTCATGAACAGTTTTTTGTAATTGTAGGAAAAGAACTTCTAATTCAGAAGCTGGAGTTATTTGAGCTGTTTCTATATGACAAACAACATGACAAACATAAGCAGAATCAGACACACTATTTAAAGGCTCAGAAACATCAGTTAGCAATTGAATAACAGCCATAAGTTCTACCTTTTGGGCAGATAAATAAGGTGTTTTCCAAGATTTTGTAGTTGGGCCTAAATAGCCTGCATTTCCATTATTGCTGCCATCAGTGTAGTAAGTTGGCGCAGCAGAGAGTGGTGGTTGTTTGACAACCTTAGGAAGAATCCATGAAGTACGTTTTAAAAACTGTAAAAATTTTGAATTTGGGAAGTGATTATCAATTGTTCCAATAAAATCTGCTAAGGCCACTTGCCAAGAGTTACTGAACTGCCAGAGCTGAGAAAGCTCCTGCTTAGTAAAGTCTAGTATGATTTTATCAGGATCTCTAGCCATAAGCTATCTCAGGTGAATACGGCCTTTTGATATTATTGCTGAGATTTTTTCAGGATAAGTATGAAGTTTTTTTGTATCTTTGTTGGGTAGGAATATCCATTCTATTATGCCCTCCTCTTGCCAAAGTATCCCAGTAGGGGAATGGCAAGATGGAAATATTAAAAGAGAAATTGGAAGATTTACATTTATCCTTGTTAGTTGGCTATTTTGCATTCTTTTTTCCAACCATTTTAACTCCTCTTTTGCTTCTGGGCTTAAAATGCGAGGACTATTTAAGTCAGGGTCTCCTGTTAGGGTATTGAAAAGATTAGTTAAAGCATAAGTTGGAATTCCTAAAGTAGGCCGTACCCAATTAATATCACCCAGTAATTTCTGAAAATCATTTAAAGTACGTAAATTATCAGTTCAAAACTGGACCTTTTGTAGAGTTATAATATTTCTATTAATAGTATGACCTAAATATTGAAAAGGAACCTGTTTTTGAATTTTTTCTTCTGCTATTTGCAACCCATGTTGAGGAAAAATTTCTTTAGCCAGCTGAAATAATTGTTTCAGCTCAGAAGATTGCTCAGTGGCAAAAAGAATATCATCCATATAATGAATAATTATAGCCTTAGGAAATTGTTTTCGTAAAATTTGTAATGGAATGTGAACAAAGGATTGACATAATGTAGGACTGTTCGTCATTCACTGGGGTAAAATTTTCCACTGATATCGTTCTGTAGGAGCTGAATGATTAATAGAAGGAATAGTAAATGCAAATTTTTCTCTATCATTTGGATTAAGAGGAATAGTAAATAAACAATCTTTTAAGTCAATAATAATAATATGCCAGTTTTGTGGGATCATAGTTGGGGATGGCAAACCAGGCTGTAAAGACCCCATAGGTTGAATAACTTTGTTAATTTCACGCAAATCAGTTAACATGCGCCATTTGCCAGCTTTCTTTTTAATTACAAAAACTGGAGAATTCCACGGACTAGTAGAGGATTCAATATGCCCCACTATTACCTGTTCCTGCACTAATTCTTTCAGGGCTTCCAATTTTTCTTTCGGAAGGGGCCACTGTTCTATCCAGATAGGTTTGTTTGTCAGCCATTTTAAAGGCAATGCGAAGCCCTTTGTAACAGTAGCCCCTACTCTAAATTTGAATATCCTAGGCCACGGCAGTCTCCAGTAAGTCACGTTTCAGGTCGGGAAGGGGGAGCATATTGCATGTGAGTAATAAGATGTTTAGCTGTATCAGAAACATGAGGAATATTCAAATAAGCTCCCCGCTGGTATAATAAGTCTCTTCCCCATAAATTAAGTCCTACATCTGCAACATAAGGTTGCAGAGCAGCCTCTTGTCCTTCTGGACCTTCTACCTTAAATATCTGAGTACTCTGGTAAACATCTGTCATTGTGCCAACGCCAGTGAAAACTGTAGGCACCTTCTGCAAAGTCCAAGCTTGTGGCCAATATCGTTTAGCAATAATAGAGACATCAGCCCCGGTATCCACCAATCCTAAAAATATCTTTCCGTTTATTTTTATGGTAATTTCAGGCCTTTCACCTCCAATTGCTGTTTGCCAAAAAACTTTATGCCCAGTGAAACCAAATTCTTCTGCACGTTTTAAAGGAGGTTTACGATACGGTAACAAAAGAAGTTGAGCTATGCTATCTCCTAATTCAATTTGATAGGGAGTTAAAGTTTGTACCAATAAACAAATCTCTCCATCAAAATTGGAGTTAATGATCCCGATTTGCACCAAAACACCTTGGGTCGTAAGACTGCTACGGCCAATAATGAAACCTACATTGTTTTCTGGGATAGGCCCTTTAATTCCTGTTCTTATTTTTTGTATACCAAGTGAAGGCATAATAAATTTGGTTTCAGCTGAGGGAAGATCGACAGCTGCACTGCCTTTGGTAACTGCCTTAAGTTCTGTTATAGGCCGGAGTGAGCTGCTCCGTTGCTGACTGGGTAGGTTTGAGCAAGGCTGGGAAATGTGCTCATATTGTTTGTCTGAGGGCCTTGAGCGAGGCCCGCTTGGAAGTTTCCCGACTTATTAATGAGACTGCCATTTTTATATCTAGAATGGCATTACTTGGCCCAGTGTAACCCTTTCTGACATATAGGACATACGTGAGTCGGTATTGATCTATTATTGCCGCTAGATGGAGCTCGTACACCAGTTTTGGCTTGGCAATCTTTTTTCATATGACCTGGTTTCCCACATTTAAAGCAATTTAAATTATTAATCATAGGACTATGTCCCTTTATAGTGGCTGCAAGAAGGGTCATGTTATATGTATTAGACCCAATGTCTTGGCATGCCCTTATATAATCCTGTAAAGTACCTCCATTTGCCTTTATTGGACACAAAGCCTTTTTACACTCACTATTAGCATTATCAAAAGCCAACATCAGAATAAGCATCTCTTTAAGGTCAGGCTGAGTTACTGTCTTGTTGACTACATCTGCCAGCCTAGCTATAAATTCAACGTAAGGTTCAGTATTTCCTTGAACAATTTTTGAAAATGATTGTACAGCCTGTCCAGGGGTGGAGATTCGTCGCCAGGCAGCTAGGCAGCACAATCGAACTTGTACAATGGCAATATGATCATATTGAGCTTGGCAAGGAACCCCAGCCTATTGACCTATTCCTAATATTTGTTCAGCAGAAATAGGCACTGGTGGATTTTGCTGTTGATTTCATCGTGCTACAATATTAGCTTCATCAGCCCACCAAGTTTTAAATTGTAAAATTTCTGCTGGACTAAGAACGGCTCGAGCTAACAAATCCCGGTCCCAGGGTATTAATCTGTCTGCTTGTGCCATTCCTTGCACCAATCCTTGAGTATAAGGAGAATTAACACTATATTGAGTGCGTGCTTGTTTTAATTCTTTGATAGTTTTAAAAGGAATAGGAGCATGCTCATACTGTACACCCCCTTGGGGATTGTCAGCATCTACTGGAATTTGAGTTACTGTTACTGGAAAAGTAGAAAGGAGTTGCATAGCCTCTGAATCTCCCTCTCTACTTCCCTGTGCTATACTTTTCATAATTGAGGAGGATGGTGCTGGCACAAAAACAGAAACTTTAGGAGGGTCATCAAATGTAAAAAATGGATCAGTAGGTACCTTAGGAGGTGCAGATGCTGGTTCAAAAGACAATAAATCATAATTTGGAATGGATGGCATAGCGACCACTGGAAAACCTCCATAAATTTCCTCTTTCCTTTCCTTTTTTCTATTAGACATGAGTCTATCTGTCCCTGCCTGTTCACTAAACCCCTCATGTATATTTTCATCAAAATCACCATTAGCTTGTTCTGCTATCGGTCCAGCAATAGCAGTATCCTGTTTACAATCTTCATCTTCATCTGATTGTAAAGGTTCAAGAGCAACAGAAATAAGACTACACAAAGACCATACATGAAGGGGAATTATCTCTTCCTTTTGATGAGCTCTTTTTAAAGCTTTCATCACTAACTTCCATTGTTCCAGGTTTAAAATATCCTGCCCTTGCGGCTGAAACCAATAACAATGTTTCTGTACAAGAGAAAAAAGTTCCTCAAAAGCCAAGGATTTAATAGTTACACTGGTGCATTTTAATAAAGTTTTTAACACTCTAGAGAACTCTTCAAAGTTCGACTGCTGATTACCCATTACCCTGATGATTCCAAGGATGAAGCTTACCTTTTCTGTTTTCTTTTTCTTTTAAAACCGCTCTCAGGAGCTCCTTGGTCCGCGTACTGACTGAAAGAAAAATTTCGTTTTCAGTGCCCCACGTTGGGTGCCATATGCTGGCGTTCAAGAACTGGGTCCGTGAAAACGATGCCACAGATGAGAAAGAAAGAATAAGACAAAGAGAAGAAAAACTGGAATCAGGGGACTCTCTGTCTGATATGGAGAGAAGAGCCCAGCCACCTCCTAAGGTGTGGCTTTTATTTTGGCTTTAGAACAAAGAAAATATATATGTACATATACTAAGGCAATAGATACTTGACAGTTTACATTTTACTAAAATCAGCAAGTCTTAAAGGTTAATGGCTCAGTTCCTCTTTTCATTCCTGCAATTCACAGACATTGTAAATCTTACAAGCTCAGGATGTTTCCCCACCCAGCTCCTATTAGCATGAGACTGGAGGGCTTGTTTCCTACATTCCAAGGTGACCTTCTTTTTTGTCAGTAGTCATGGCATTTAAATGAAACTCCATCATAAAAACATGACCCATCTATATGCTGTCTACAAGAGACTCACCCAAGGACATAAATAGCTCGCAAGTGAAAGGCTGGAAAATGATTTTCTATACAAATAGTAACCAGAAAAGAGCTGAGGTAACTATACTAAAACCAGACAAAATAGGTTTTAAATTCAAAACTGTTGTAAGAGACAAAGAGGGACACTATATATTAATAAAAGTGGCAATCAGCCAAAAAGAAAGAGCAATCATAAATATTTATGCACCTAACTAGGGTGCCCCAAAATACATGAGGCAAACACTGGCAAAACTAAGGAGAGGAACAGACAGCTCTACAATCTTAGTGGGGGTCTTCAACATACCACTCTCAGCAAAAGACAGACCATCTCGACAAAGGATCAATAAAGTAACAGAGAGCTTGAATAATAAGGTAGAGGACCTAGACCTAATGAACATATACAGAACATTATGCCCCAAAATAGCATGATATACATTCCCTGAGCACTCATGGATCATTCTCCAGGACAGACTGCATGTTATTCCATTGAACAAGTCTCGATGAATTTAGAAGGACTGAAATTATACAAAGTACTATTTCTGACCACAATAGAATGAAGATGGACATCAATAATGGGTGGAAAACTGTAAAATTCACAAATATATGTAAGTTAAACAACACAATCAGCAAGTCAAGGGGGAGATTATAAATCAGAAAATATCTCGAAGAGAATGAAAATGAGAACACAACATATCAAAACTTATGGATGCGGTGAAGGCAGTGCCAAGAGGGAAATTTATAGTCCTAAATGTCTACATTAAAAAAGAAGAGCTAAAATCAAGGAACTAACTGCACATCCAGAGAAACTAAAAAAAGACAAATTAATCCAAAAGCAAGCATAAGGAAAGAAATAACATTAGAGCACAATTAAATGAAATTGAGAATAAAAAACAAGAGAGAGAATTAACAAAACCAAAAGCTAGGTTTTTTTTTCAATTTTTACACCAAATTCTTAAAAGCATTTAAAAAACATTTGCATCTTCTAATTGCCAAAGAGTGTATTCATGTGGTAGAAGATACAGACAACTAATAGAAATTTTTTAAAACTCAAACTATTCCATTTCCTAAAACAAGAAATTATTGTTGTTGCTTGGAAAGTATGCTTCATTTTTAATCTCAATTTTACTTTAAATACTCACATATATACCTCTGTTACTTCTCTGAATAACATGTTTCACAAAAGAGTTTTCAATTAATGTTGAAAAAATTACTTGATAATTTTAATCACAATTAATGACTGATTAGTGGATCAACAATTTATTCAGTAATATAGATGGCATATGAATGTATACAAGGAATGATCTGATAATTATTTGCTGTGTAATTCTACTCATTAGAAATACTTAAGCCAAGAATTTGATATATGCTCCATTCAGTTGCAGTATGTTTCTGTGTGATTTGACCAACATAAAAATATATTAACACAATGTCAAGTTTTTTTCTCTTTTTCTTTCTTCCTTCCTTCCTTTCATTCTTTTTTTTTTTTTTTTTTTAAGAGCAGCTCAGTGATTTGGGTATTGGTTAGTACAATAAGAAAGCCTTAGGGGGAATGTACAAAATGGCACATAACACCAATGCCAGTACTCATATATCTAAAACCATTAATTTTTACAGCTTTCAGTTAAAGTCCCAAAAGCTGGTTTTTTTTGAGAAGATTAATAAAATTGACAAACCCTTAGATAGACTAACAAAGAAAAAAGAGAGAAGGAAATAAAATCAGAAACGAGAGAAGATATCACCACTGACCCCACAAAAATAAAGAGTAGCATAAAAGGATACTATGTAAAACTGTATGTCAATAGTTTGGACAACTTAGATAAAATGGATGAATTTCTAGAAACACATGAACAAGCCTACACTGAAATAGAAGACCTCAACAGATAATCACAAGTAATGAGAGTCAATCAGTCATCAAAAACCTCCCAACCAAGAAAAGCCCAGAACCAGATGGCTTCAGAGGTAAATTCTGCCAATCATTCCAAAAAGAACTAACAGCAATCTTGCTCAAATTATTCCAAAAAATCAGAGAAGGGACTATTACCTAATTCATTCTATGATGCCAACATCACCCTAATACCAAAGTCACATAAAGTTGCTACAAGAAAAGAAAATTACAGACCAACCTCTCTAATGAACTTAGATGCAAAACTTCTCAACAAAATATTTGCAAATCCAAACCCTACAACATATCAAATGAATTAGACACCATGATCAAATGGGTTTTATCCAAGGTATGCAAGGATAGTTCAAAATAAGAAAATCACTTAATGTAATACACCACATTAACAGATCAAAAGAGAAAAATTATATGATCATCTCTATTGACACAGAAAAGGCATTCGACAAAATTCAGCATCCTTTTTTGATAAAAATACTTCAAAAGGTAAGAATAGAAGGAAACTTTCTCAACATGATAAAGGAGATATATGAAAAACCCACAGCTAGCATCATACTCAATGGTGAAAGGCAGAAGGCTTTCCCTCGAAGATCTGAAACAACATAATCATGCCCTCTGTAACCACTCTTTTTTTAAAATATATTTTTACTTGAAATTTTTTTTTAAAAAGGTATTTAGAGTACATAAATGTTAAACAAAAATATAGGGAATTCCCATATGCCCTGATTCCCACACCTCCCACATTTTCCCACATTAACAACATCCTTCATTAGTGTGGCACATTCGTTACAATTGATGAAAACATTTTAGAGCATTGCTACTAAGCATGGATTATAGTTCACATTGTAGTTTATACTCTGTCCCACACAATTCTGCAGGTTATGGCAAGACATGCAATGGCCTATATCTGTCATTGTAATCCCATTCAGGAAAATTCCCAAGTCCCCAAAATGCCCCCACATTTCACCTGTATTTCCCTCTCCCTGACCTCAGAATGTCCAGTGGCCACTGCCTCCACATGAATGATATAGTTTCTTCCATCGCTATACTCACAAGTCCATAGTAGAATACCAGTAAGTCCACTCTAGTGCATATTCACTCCCCGATCCTGAGGACTCTGGGATAGTGCTGCCCCCTCCACCTCTAATTGACAGGAGGCTTTGATCCCATGGGGTAGATGGATGGGACTCTTTTGATTGCAGTTGTAGACTCTCTTGGTTCCTTGAGATGATCATAGTCCACCATCATCTCCTTGTTAGTTGTCCTGGGTGAGTCCAATGAACTGGAGAGTAGGTATTGCAACTCTGTTGAATTTCAGGGCCCAGTTGGCACATGGACAGCCCAGAGATTAAAGTCTCTTGGACATACACCTACCAACTCCAGCACCAAGTATAGGTTCAAATAAAAGGGACAGAAGAGGAATGTGTAGAGAAATCACAACTCTGTCACACTCGGGAGCACAAATTCCAAAGTAGTGCCACTGGCAAGGCACCAAACTCCAGAGTTATCTGCCATGACCATAGGTCCTGGGTGTCTCCAGAGTCCTCAGGAACCCCACTATTTGGGGTAGTATCTACCTTGGCCGTCCATGAGAGCCTGCTGAGACATGCATAAGCATTACCTCTCTGATGACCTCCCAACTCACATTGAAGTCTCTTAGTCATATACACTCATTTATCTTTATCTTTTCCCCTTTTTATTCAAGGTCTTTTTTCCATTTGTATGGAAAAAAGTAATCCCTTGGTGCCAGGGAGGCTCATCCCCGGGAGTCATGTCCCATGCTGAGGGAAAGGTAATGCGTTTATATGCTGAGTTTGGCTTAGAGAGAAGCCACATTTGAGCAACAAGGAGGCTCTCAGGAGGCAACTCTTAGGCACTCTCCAACACTAGGCTAAGTTGCAAATTCAAGAGCAAAAGGCTCGCAAGCATAGTCGTCAACATCAAGGGGCTATCAAAGGACCATCCTTCTTCAATAATCATAGCCTCTGCACTTGGGTGATAGTTGCTGTTCCATTAAAGGATGTGGCAGAGCTCCCCAGGATGGGAATTAAATAATCTTTTAGTTGTTGTGTGAATCTCCACCCACTGTTGCAATGCTCCATGAACATTTGAACATATTTATATACCTTATATATATGCCCAGGTGAACTTCCTCCCACGTATCCCCCATCACTGACACCCCACCCCATTGATCCTCCCCTGCCATAGTTGTAGCCCTTCTGTGATTAAAAATCTCTTCAAAAATGCAGCCAAGAATATCTCCAAACTTGGTTAATAGGAAAACAAAATAACAATAATAGGTTTAAACATAAGAAATAAAATATACAATAATTTAGAAAAACTAAAATAAAGTTTTAAAAAACTGGAGTATTAAAAAAATGAAAAACATTAAAAATAAAATAAATAAAATTTTTGATGTTTTTCCTTTTATCACTCTAATATCAGTTGTCCTGTATGTACAGTGGCATTTTCTTCCATTTCTTCCCCAATGTCTTACTTTTTTAAAATATATATTGTCTTCAAAGACATTTTAGGTCAGAGTAAGGCTACATACAGAATATGGGGGACTTCCATATACCCAACAACCTCCCCCTTGTTCCCTTTCCCTATTAATAATCTTTTTACATGTGGATGGTACATTTGTTACAACTGATGTATAAATATTGAAACATAGCTACCAACCATGGTCAATGGTTTACATTATGGTTTACATTTTAGACCATACACTTCTATAATTATTTGATGAAATTTAACATGGCCTGTATCCATCATTGCACTATCATGCAGAACACATCCATTGCCCCCAAATACCCCCTTTTCAATCTCTTCTATTCCTCCCTCCCCCTCCCCTCAGGGCCCACGGAGACCAATAGGCTTCACTCCTTGAAGGAAAGGATTATTAGATACTAGCAACAACTCTGAGGGCTGGACACATTAGTCTGTCTTCCCCTATTAGGTACTGCCCAGGCTCTCGAGAGACACAACCCCCCTCTGTTTGAGAACATATCAGGCCTCCCCAGCATGGGAGTCCAACTCTTTCCCACTCATTATGTGGGTCTCCCCGCACTGATACAGCACACTATGACAAAATGATCACTCGCACATTCTCTAGAAGACTGTCCCAAGTGAACCAGGTTCCAAATGCCCCCCCCCATTCAACATCCTAAACCAGTAATGCTTCCTTGTCATATTACCAATAGAGTTTTCTTAACATTGAAGTTTCACCCACGTACCCACCTATCCCCAGTGTTCACCTATTCCCTCCCCAACCCTCCTCACAGTTCCTTGGACCATCCAACCCATACTCCCCACCCTATCCCCTTGTCAAGCTTGCACTGCCCAACCCAATAGTATCCCTACGCCCCTGTCATATCTCTTCACTGCATAACTACACACTTCCAACTTATCATAGATTTTGCCCATATGGGCATTGGCTCGCAACCTTCTTCTCCTTTCCTATTTCCTGTAAACCTATCTTCCAGACTTTAGCCCCCTGAGTCAGCTCAATTGCTTAATTCATATCAGAGAGGTCATGTAATATTTGTCCTTCAATGCCTGGCTTGCTTCACTCAACATAAGGTCCTCAAGATTCATCCATGTTATCCCATGTGTCAGTAAGGTATTCCTTCTTACAGCTGAGTAATATTCCATTGTATGTATATACCACATTTTGTTTATCCATTCATTTGTTGATGGGCATTTGGATTAATTCCAACTTTTGGCAATAGTGAATAATGCCACTATGAACATTGGTGTGAATATATCTGTTCTTGTCCTTACTTTCAGTTCTTGGGTGTATATACCCAGCAGTGGAATTGCCGGGTCATATGTCAGAGCTATATTTAGTTTTTTGAGGAACTGCCAAACTGTCCTCCACAATGGCTGGACCATTCTACATTCCCACCAGCAGTGGATGAGGGTTCCCATTCCTCCACATCCTCTCCAACACTTGTAGTCCTCTGTTTTTTTAATGGCCACCCAGTCTAATGGGTGTAAGATGGTATCTCGTTGTAGTTTTGAGTTGCATTTCCCTAATAGCTAGTGATGATGAGCATCTTTTCATGTGCTTTTTAGCCATTTGTATTTCTTCTTTGGAGAAGTGTCTGTTCAAATTGCTTGCCCATTTTTTAAATGGGTTGTATGCCTTTTTATTTTCAAGATATAGGATTTCTTTATATATGCTGGATATTAGGCTCCTATCAGATATATGGTTACCAAATATTTTCTCTTATTGGGTAGGCTGTATTTTCACTTTCTTGACAAACTCCTTTGAGTGCAAAAGGTTTTAATTTTGAGGAGGTCTCATTTATCTATTTTTTCTTTCGCTCCTCATGCTTTGGGTGTGAAGTTCATGAAGCCATTTCCTATTACAAGGTCCTGTAGATGCTGCCCTACATTAGCTTCCAAGGTCTTTACAGTCTTGGTTCTTATATTTAGATCTCTGATCCATCTTGAGTTGATTTTTGTATAAGGTGTAAGATGGTGTTCCTTTCTCATTCTTTTGGATATAGATATTCAGTTCTCCAAGCACCAGAACTGGGAAAAATAAGGAAAAGAAAAATATAGAAGACACACGGGCCACAAGGCCCTGTGCGTGGCTGTGCCATCAGGCCCTGCAAGCGAGTGAGCCCCCACCCCCGGCTCACTCCCACATATGAGGTTCTGAGGATTGAATCCCAGTGAAGACAGGAGGAGAAGGATGAGAAGAGAGGGCAGGAAACAGACACAGAGAATTGCCCAGCGAATGGACACAGAAACAGCAAAAACGGGGTGGGGAGGGGGGGGTAAAAATAGATAAAAGTAAATAAATAAATAGTTTGGGTAGGATAGACATCTTAATGATGTTTAGTCTTCCTATCCATGAACAGGGAATATTCTTCCATTTATGACTTCTTTGATTTCCTTTAACAGTGCTGTGTAGTTTTCTGTGTATAAATCATTTATATCTTTAGTGAAATTTATTCCTAGGTATTTGATTTTTTTACTTACTATTGTAAATGGCATTTTTTTCTTGATTTCCACCTCAGATTGCTCATTGTTGGTGTACAGAAATGCTACTGATTTTTAAGCAGTGATATTATAGCCTGCGACTTCACTGGACTCATTTATAAGTTCTAGAAGCTTTGTCGTAGATTTCTCAGGGCTTTCTATGTATAGGATCATGTCATCTCCAAATAGTGAAATTTTTACTTCTTCCTTTCCAGTTTGGATGCCTTTTATATATTTTTCTTGCCTCAGTGCTTGAGCAAGTACTTCTAAGACAATGTTAAATAGGAGCGGTAATAGTGGGCATCCTTATCTTGCTCCCGATCATAGAGGGAAAGCTTTTAGGATTTCACTATTGTATATGATGTTAGCTGTGGGTTTTTTATTTATGCTCTTTATCATGTTCAGAAAGTTTCCTTCTATTCCTATCTTTTGCAGTGTTTTTTAATCAGGAAAGGGTGCTGTATTTTGTTGAATGCCTTTTCTGCATCTATAGAGATGATCATGTAATTTTTTTCTTTTGATCTGTTTATGTGGTGTATTACATTGATTGATTTTCTTATGTTGAACCATCCTTGTATACCCAGGATGAAACCCACTTGGTCATGGTGTATAATTCATTTGATGCATTGTTGAATACAGTTAGCAAGTATTTTGTTGAGGATTTTAGCATTTAGGTTCATCAGAGGGATTGGTCTGTAATTTTCCTTTCTTGTGGCATCTTTGTTTGGCTTTGGTATTAGGGTAATATTGGCATCATAGAATGACTTAGGCATTGTTCCTTCTACTTCTATTTTTTGGAAGAGATTAAGCAGGATTGATGTTAGTTCTTCCTGGAATGTTTTGTAGAATTCGCCGGTGAAGCCGTCTGGTCCTGAGCTCTTCTTAGTTGGGAGGTTTTTGATGACTGATTCTATCTCTTTACTTCTGATTGGTCTGTTGAGTTCATCAATTTCTTCTTTTGTCAATGTAGGCTGCTTGTGTGTTTCTAGGAATTTGTCCATTTCCTCTAAATTATCCTTCTTGTTGGCATATAATTTTTTGAAGTATCCTCTTATGATATTCTTTATTTCTGTGGGGTCAGTGGTGATATCCCCTTCTTCATTTCTTATTTTGTGTATTTGCATCTTCTCTCTGTTTTACTGTGTTAGTCTAGCTAAGAGTTTGTCAATTTCATTGATCTTCTCGAAGAAACAGCTTTTGCTTTTGTTTATTTTTTTCTAGTGCTTTCTTATTTTCTATTTCATTTAGTTCTGCTCTAATCTTTGTTATTTCCTTCTTTCTGCTTCCTTTAGGGTTGGTTTGTTGTTCTTTTTCTAATTCCTCCAGGTGTGCAGTTAGGTCTTTGATTTTAGCTCTTTCTTCTTTTTTGATATATGCATTTTTGGCTATGGATTTCCCTCTCAGTACAGCTTTTGCTGCAGCCCATAGTTTTTGTTTTTTTTTTACCAGGAGGTCCCAGGGATCGAACCCAGGTCCCTCCATATGGGAGACGGACCCCCAACCATTTGAGCTACATCCATCCCCCAGCCCATAGGTTTTGATATATTGTGTTGTCATTTTCATCCATTTCAAGGTAGTTACTGATTTCTTTTGATATTTCCTCCTTGATCCACTGTTTGTTTAAGAGTGCATTGTCTAACTTCCATATCTTTGTGCCTAATCTGGTTCTCTGGCCCTTACTGATTTCCAGCTTCATTTCATTGTGGTCAGAGAAATTATTCTGTATAATTTCAATCTTTCTGAGTTCATTGAGAATTTTTCTGTGGCCTAGCATGTGGTCTATCTTGGAGAATCATCCATGTGCACTTGAGAAGAATGTATATTCCGCTATATTTGGGTGTAGTGTTCTTTATATGTCTATTAGGTCCAGATCCTCTAATGTATTATTCAGAGTCTTTGTTTCTTTATTGAATCTCTGTTGAGATGTTCTGTCTAATGGCGATAATGGTGTATTAAAACCCCCCACTAGAATTGTAGAGGCATCTATTTCTCCACTTAGTTTCTCCAGTGTTTGCCTCATGTATTTTGAGGCACCCTGGTTAGGTGCATAAATGTTTATGATTGTTCTTTCTTCATGAAAGATTACCCCTTTTACTAATATATAATGTCCATCTTTGTCTCTTACAATAATTTTGCATTTAAAGTCTATTTTGTCTGATATTAGTATAGCTACTCCCACCCTTTTTTGGTTATTGTTTGCTTGTAAAATTGTTTTCCAGCCATTCACATTCAGTGTCCTTGAATCCCTGGGTCTAAGGTGGGTTTCTTGTAGACAGCATATAGATGGGTCATATTTCCTTATCCATTCTGCCAATCTGTGTCTCTTGACTGGTGAGTTTAATCCATTAACATTCAGTGTTATTACTCTCAAGGAATTACTTACATCAGCCATATTTTCTTTGGGTTTATGTATGTCATATGTTGTTTTCATTTCTCTTTTTGTCTTTTTAGCTGTTCTTACACTCTCCTCCAACTCTCTCTCTCTTGTTTATTCCTTTCAACCTGCAGAACTCTCTTTAGTTTCTTGAAGGGCAGGTTTCTTATTGGCATACTCTCTTAATTTCTGTTTATTTGTGAATATTTTGAACTCTCCATAGAGAATTCTTGGCTGAAAGTTTTTTTTTCTTTTAGTACCTTGATTATGTCATACTACTGCCTTCTTGCCTCCATGGTTTCAGATGAGAAACAGTACTTAATCTTATTGTGCTTCCCTTGAATGTGATGGTTCTCTTTTCTCCTGTTGCCTTCAGTATTTTATCTTTGTCTTAAGCATTAGACATTTTGACAAGTATATGTCTTGGAGTAGGCCTGTTGGTATTTATATTGTTTGGGGTGTACTGTGCTTCCTGGACATGTACATCCATCTCCTTCAATAAGGTTGGGAAGTTTTTCAGCCATTATTTCCTTCAACACTCCTTCTGTCCTCTTTCCTTTCTCTTCTCCCTCTGGGATGCCTATAATGTGTATGTTTGTGCATTTTGTGTTATCGTTCAAATCCCTAAGTCCCTGCTGGATTTTTTCTATCTTTTTATCTGTCTGTTCTATATTTGTTTGATTTCAGATGTACTGTCTTCCATATTGCTAATTCTTTCTTCTGCCTGTTCAAATCTGCTGTTATGTGCTTCCAGTGTTTTTTTTGATTTCTTGGATTGTGCCATTCATCACCATTATATCCATTATCATTTTATGTATTTTTACAATGTCTTCAATATGTTCTCCCAGGATCTTCTTAATATCCTTAATCTCTTTCTTCACTTCATTAAGTTGGTCCATGATATTTGTTTGGACAGCTTTGATTAGTTGTTCAATGTTCTGCATCTCTTCCTGGTTTTTAGCTTGTTCGTTGGATTGGGTCATGTCTTCCTGTTTCTTAGTATGGTTTGTAATTTTTTTGTTGCCCTCTGGTCATCTTTTTATCTTGATCGGTTTATTGTTGATTAGCTTCTCTCTCTACTCTAGCATTTTATTTCGCTGCTGGTTTTGTGTGTGTGTTAAGTTTTCTCTTTGACACTTTGTTCTTCTTGTTCTATTTCCTTGCTGTTTTCTATGTTCCCTTGAAGGAAAAAGATTAGGGCCAGAGAAAGTGGAAGAGGTAAGACAAGAAAAAGGATAATAGTAATAATAATAGTAAAAGTTAGAAGAGGGACCATATAAGACTTAGTAAAATGAATATTTAACTCAGATAAGCAGTGTAGAATAATAGGAATAAAAAAGTGGAGTACCTACAATGAAATAGGAAAGCAAATGGAGAAAAATATATAGAATGGTTTAAAAGGCCAGAATGATGAGGAGAGAGAGAAAGAGAAAAGAAAGGAAAAAAAGAAAAAATTTAATGAAAGAAAACAGAATAGACAAGATAGAAATAGAAACCAGAAAAATTGAGGACTAAATAAAGAAAGGGAATATAAGAACCACAACAGAAAACAGAAGATAGAAAGATAAAGGAAGGAAAATAGATAGCGTTGGTAGACAAAATCAGTATACACAGAAAATGGGAAATCAAGAAAAAAGAAGCACAGCAAAGAAGAAACAATTACAAAAACATATTAGCAGCATCTAATTTAAAAAGGGGGGCAGCAAAGAGGAAAGAAAAACAAGAAACAAAAAACAAACAAACACAAGCAAGAAGTCAAACAAAAACTAAGGAAGAACAGCGTTCCTTCTTAAGCCCCTGTGGAGCTTCTCAGGTTGCCTGTGTTCATCAATCAATTACCCCGCAGCCTTCTCTCTGCAGGTTGTGAAGCAAGTTTTAGTGAGTAAACTAAGTTAATTTTTTTTAAGTAAACTTTTTTTTCAGGAAAAATAAGGGACCCAAGAGAAGCTATTACAAAAAATATATGTCTATGTTTTTCCTGTCATAATGGATGTTTGATATTTCAGTGGATCATTACTCTAAGAGGAGCTGGGACTCAAACTAGGGACCTTGTTTGTTCAAAGCAGAAACTCCTCCACTGAGCTAAACTTTCTAGTTGTGTCAGTTAGCTCTTCAGAAAACTATTCAGTCACTTTCTCTTGGGCAGGTTTGACTCTCAGTTTTATCTTGAGCAATCTATCTCCCTGACCAGCTCCCTCCAGATTGATGCCCTAAAGGCTCCCAACCCGTGGGCTCCCAGAACAGCTCACTCAGGCAGGATCTTGTCCCCACTCAGTGGTCTTTTGTGAGAGAGATGGTGAGCACCCTCTTAAACTGACACCATCTTGCCCTGTCTTTGTCACCACTCTTATTCAACATTGTATTAGAAGTTCTTCCTCAAGCACTTAGGCAAGAAAAAGAAATAAAAGGCATCCAAATTGGAAAGGAAGAAGTAAAACTTTCACTACTTGTAGATGGCATGATCCTATATATAAAAAGTCCTGAAATCTACACTAAAGTTACTAGAACTGATAAATGAGTTCAGTAAAGTATCAGGATATAAGATCAACATGCAAAAATCTGTAGGTTTCTTTATACTAATAATGAGCAATCTGAGGAAGAAATCAAGAAAAAAATTCCATTTACAATAGCAACTAAAAGAACCAAATATCTAGGAATAAATTTAACTAAGGATGTAAAGAACTTGTTCACAACATTATTAAAAACTACACAACATTGCTAAAAGAAATCAAAG
The DNA here is from genome assembly GCA_026826555.1 of Tolypeutes matacus. Classification (NCBI taxonomy): domain Eukaryota; kingdom Metazoa; phylum Chordata; class Mammalia; order Cingulata; family Chlamyphoridae; genus Tolypeutes; species Tolypeutes matacus. The sequence goes on along the minus strand of JAKSZT010054380.1, from coordinate 784,092 downwards.
AAGACCTAAATAAATGGAAGGATATTCCATGTTCATGGATTAGAAGACTAAACATCATTAAGATGTCAATTCTACCTAAATTGATGAACAGATTCAACGCAATCCCAATAAAAATTCCAACAGCATTTGTTTTTTACAGAAATGGAAAAGCCAATTATCAAATTTATATGGAAGGGTATGGGGCCCTAAATAGCCAAAAACATCTTGATAAAAGAAAATGAAGTTGGAGGACTCATGCTACATGGTTTCAAAGCATTCAAGAAAGATACACTGGTCAAAACTGCATGGTATTGGCACAAAGATAGACATATTGACCAATGGAACTGAATTGAGAGTTCAGACATAGACTTGCACATATATGGCTAACTGATATTTGACAAGCCCCCTCAACTGTTCTCAAATAGTCTCTTCAAAAAATGGTGCTTGGAGAACTGGATATCCATATTCAAAAGAATGAAAGAGGATCACCATCTCACACCCTATACAAAAATTAACTCAAGGTGGATCAAAGACCTACCTAAAGATAAGAACCAAGACCATAAAGCTCCTAGAAGCATCTATGAGATTTCGTGGTAGGAAATGGTTTCATAAACTTTACATCCAAAGTGCAAACAACAAAAGCGCATACAGATAAATAGGACCTCCTCAAAATTAAAAATGTTTGTGCTTCAAAGGAGTTTGTCAAGAAAGTAAAAGGGCAGTCTACTCAATGGAAGAAAATATTTAGGAACTACTTATTCAGTAAGAGTCTACTACCCAGTATATAAAAAGAAATCTTACATATCAATAATAAAAATACAAATAGCCCTTTTAAAAATTGGGCAAGAGGTTTCAATACACTTTTCCAAAGAGGAAAGACAAATGGCTAAAAAGCACATGAAAATATGCTTAACATCACTAGCTATTAGGGAAATGCAAATCAATGCAATGCAATGAGATATCATTTCACACCTACAAGACTGGCTGCTATTAAGAAAATAGAAAACTACAAGTGTTGGGGAGGATATGGGGAAATAGGAACACACATATAATGCTGATGGGAATGATGAATGCTGCAGCCACCTTGGAGGACAGTTTGGCAATTCCTCAAGAAACTAAATATAGAATTGCCATTAGATCCAGCAATCCCACTTCTAGGTATATACTTAGAAGAATTGAAAGCAGGGACACGAACAGATGTATGCACACCAATGTTCATAGTGGCATTATTCACTATTGCCAAAAGATGGAAGCAAACCAGGTGTCTGTCAACAGAATACAGTATGTACATATGATGGAATATTATTCAGCTGTAAGAAGAAATGAAATATTGATACATGCAATAACATGGATGAACCTTGAGGACCTTATGATGAGTGAAATAAGCCAGACACAAAAGGACAGATATTGCATGATCTCACTGATATGAACTAAGGATAGTGAGCAGACTCATGGAGGTAGAGTATAGAAGATAGGTTACTAGGAGATAGAGGCGGAGTAGAGATTGGTAAACTGACAGTTAATCTGTGCAGAATTTATAATTAGGTTGATTGTAACAGTTTGCAAATGGATGGATGTGATAGTGGTGCAGCAATATGAGTTTAATAACAGCATTGAAGTATGACTGTGAACTTGGTTCAAAAGGGAATTTTGGGCCATCCATGATGCTAGAATGAAAGCTAGAGGATAAAACATGTGACAGTATAACTCAGTGAACTATGGGGTGGCCGAGGATAGTTAAGAATACAATATAAGAATTCTCTTTCAGGATCTATAACACAGGTATATAACTAGAACAGGATGTTAGTAGTGGGATGATAAATGGGAAAGAATGCACCTAAAGCATACTTCTATGGGGCATGAATGTATTTGTGTTGTAATAGGTATGATTTCTAGATAGAGAGAGACCTAACAAATTACCTAACAAATTATTAAACTTCCATCTTGGGGAAATCCTGTTACATTCGCAAATAAAATGGCAAAAATCTTTGGAATATATAAGCCATGCCTAACAAAGGAAAACAGGCTAATATGCCAAGCCCTTGATCTTTTTTGTTTTGTTTTGTTTGTTTTTTAATAAATCAATTTTATTGATACATATTAATAAAGCATACAATTCATCCTACGTGTACAATCAATGGTATTTGGTATAATTGCATAGTTTTGCATTCATCACTTCAATCATTATTAGAGCATCTTCATTATTTCAATAATAATAATAAACAAAAAACAAACAAGAAAATGATCACCTCTCAAGCTCTCTGTTTCTGCTGCTGTACATAGCTGCTTTTTCTGGCTATTCTTGCACATTTATTTATTTATTAAGCAGTTTTATTGAGATATATTCACTTACTGCATGATCTATACAAAATGTATAAGCAATGGCTTTTAGTATAATCACAATGTTGTGGATTCATCACCACAAAAAAATTTTAGAACCATTTCATTACTTCAAAAAGAAAAACTTCAAACCACTGAGCAGTCATTTCTCGAACTGTGTTGCTATAACTTTCTGCCTCCCCACTTTTTTTCCCTCTTTTTCACTGCAAATAATTAAAAAAAAATTTTTTTAAAGATACTTAGATTACTTAAATGCTACACAAAAAATATAGGGATTCCCATATGCCCCACCTCCCACACCTCCCATAATCTCCCACATAAACATCCTTCATTAGTGTGGCATATTAATTGCAATTGATAAACACATCCTGGGGCTTTGCCATTAAGCATGGACCATCATAGACCACACTCTCTCCCACACAGTTCTGCATGTTATATGATGATATAAAATGGCCTATATCTGTCATTGCAATGTCACTCAGGATAATTTCCAAGTCCCGAAAAAGCCCCTGTATTACAACTGCTTTTCCCTCTCCCTGCCCCCAGAGCTTCCAGTGGTCATTGGCTCCACATCAATGTTGTAATTTCTTCCATTGCTTGAATCACAATAGGTCTATAGTAGAATACAAGTCCACTCTAGTCCATAGGTCTTCCCCCCATCCTGAGGAGTCTGGGATGGTGATGTCCACTCCACCTCCAACTGAGAGGGGACTTATATCCCATGGGGAAGATGGATGGGATTATCCTGCCTGCAGCTACAGACTCTCTCCATTCCGTGGGACAGCCATTGTCCATCATCATCTCCCTGCCAGTTGTCCTGGGTGAGTCCAATGAGCTGTAGAGTAGGAGTTGCTGCTCCACTGAGGTTCCGGGGCCAGTTGGCACATGGACAGCCCAAAGACTCAAGTCTCTGGATGTACAGCTACAAACTCCAGCACTAAGTATAGGTTTGAATAGAAGAGACAGATGAGCCATGTGCAGGAAAGAAATAGTTGAGTTCAACTCTGTCACTCTCAGGAGGACAAACTCCAAAGTAAGGCCCACTGGCAAGGCACCAAACTCTGGAGCTATCTGTCCTGACATAGGACCTGGGTGTCTCCAGAGCCCTCAGGAGCCCCTCTATTTGGGGGTAATATCCACTTTGGAATTCTATGAGATCCTACTGAGATGTGCATAAGCGTTACCTCTGAGGTGACCTCCCAACTCATTTTGAAGTCTCTTAGCCATATAAACTCATTTGTCTTTACCTTTCCCCCCTTTTATTCAAGGTCTTTTTCCAATCACATTGCCAGTTGGCGCTTGGTAGCAATCCCTTGGTGCCAGGGAGGCTCATCCCCGGGAGTCATTTCCCATGCTGGGAGGAAGGTAATACATTCGTATGCTGAGTTTGGCTTATAGAGAGGCCACATTTGAGCAACAAGGAGGCTCCCAGGAGGCAACCCTTAGGCACCCCATAATAATAGGCTAAAGTTCAATTTCAAGAGCAAAGACTCATAAGGCTAGTCATCAATATCAAGGGCCCTGCAGTGGAGCCTCCTCCTTCACCAGTCACTGTCCCTGCACTTGGGGGACTGTTGCTGCTCCTTTGGAGAATGTGGCAGAGCTCTCCAGGATGGGAATTCAGTATTCTCTCATTTATTGATTGATTCTCCACCCACTGTGACAATGCCCTGTGAGCATTTTGAACTTTTTTATATACCTTATATTTATGCTCAGGTGAACTTCCTCCCATGCAACTCCCATGCCTGACACCCCACACCAGCAATCCTCCGCCATCCCAATTGTAACCCTTCTGTGATCGAAAGCTTTTTCAAAGATGAAGCCATTACAATAGCTGAATACAATTAATAGGAAAATGAAATAATAAGTTTAAATGTAAGAGATAAAATACATAAAAATAAAAAAAAAACTAAAAATAAAATTAAAAGATTGGGATATTAAAAAAATGAAAAATTAAAAAAGTCCTTTTTGACCTTTTGCCTTTTATCACTGCAATATGTGGTGTCCAGTCTGTACCATGGCATGTTCCTCCTCTCATTCCCCAGTGTCTCACTATTTTCATTTTGTTTTCAAAGAAGTTTTAGGTCACAGCAAAGTCACACACAGAATACAGGAGACTCTCATATACCCCAAATCCTCCCTCTTTCCTCCCCCACCCCCCCATATTAATACCTTTTTTATATGTGGATGGTAGCATTGTTATAACCGATATACAAATAGTGAAATATAGCTACTAAACATTGTCAATGGTTTACACTATGGTTTACATTTTAGACCATACACTTTTATAAATTTTGATACCCCCTGTTTGATCTATTCTATTCCTCCCACCCCATGCCCCCAGGGCCCACAATGACCCCCTGCCTGGCTTGACTCGTTGGATGACAAGATTCATAGTTACATGCAACAAGAGATCTTGACACACTAGTTTGTCCTATTTAGAATCACCCTTGCTCTTGAGAAACTCCTGCCTATTTCTGAACAAATCAGTCCTCCCAAAGATGGGAGTCCAACTCCTTTCTGCTCATTACATGGGTCTCCACCCACTGATACAACACATTATGACAGAATGAACACTCACACACTCCCTAGAAGCCTGCTTTAGGTGCACCCTGTCCCAAATGCCCCCCCAACTAACACCCTAAGCCAGTGACCCTTCCTTGTCATTTTGCCATAAGAGCATTCCCACCTCTGTACTTTCAACCTCATATCCAAAAATCCCCAGTGTTCACCTGGTCCCCTCTCCCAACCCTCCCCCCAGTATCCTGGACCTTCTAACCCACCCTTCCCAATCTACCCACCTGTCAACCCTGCACCACCCAACCCAATAATATCACTACCCTCCTGTCCTATCCTTTCAAGCCCTTGACCTTAATGCTTGTACTTATGAAACTTATTCTTATAAAAATGAAACTTAGCCTAATTATAATTAATGCCTAAGTGCTACCTCTTGAAAACATGCTTTTTACTCTAATGTGGCCTCTTTCTAAGCCAATCTTAGCAAATGAACTCACTACTTTCCTCCAGATGTGGAACATGACCCCCGAGGATGAGCTGCCCTGGCACTGAGGGATTATTACCAAGTGCTGATCAGCAACTCACTTAGCAAAAGACCTAGACTAAAAGGGAGAAATACCAAATAAAAAAAGAGTTTTTATGTCCAAGAGATTTCAGAGGAGTCTGGAGGGCATTCCTGAGGTTACGCTTATGTAGGTCTCAGACAGATTTCACTAACTGCCACAGTAAACAAAGTCTCAAACAGGGGTGCTCCCAAGGGCACTAGGGACACCAGGACACCAAAGACAAGGCACACAGCCTCAGGAAAGCAATACCCCCTTGGTGGGCTCTATTTGGGAATAAACTTACTCCAAGACACCTAATATTCAAAACAGCAAATGCCAGAGATAAAGAGAGGATTCTGAAAGCAGCAAGAGAAAACCAGTGCATCACATACAAGGGAACTTCAATAAGACTAAGTGCTGATCTCTCAACAGAAACCATGGAGGAGAGAAGGCAGTGGTATATTTAAGATACTGAAAGAGAAAAACTTCCAGCCAAGAATTCTTTATCTTGCAAAATAGTCTTTCAAAAATGAGTGTGAGTTTAAAGTTTTCATAGACAAACAAAAACTGAGAGTTTGTCACCAACAGACCATATTTACAAGAGATACTAAAGGGAGTGCTGCAGCCTGAAAGGAAGAGACAAGGGCTAGAGTTTTGGAGAAGAGTGTAGAAATGAAGATTATAAGTAAGGGTGACTGAAAGGGTAAAAAGACAGACAATAGTAAGATATGACAATGGAAAGCCAAGGGATAAAATGGACGAAGTAAGTAAAGCCTTTACGGTAATAACATTGAAAGTTAATGGATTGAACTCCCAATCAAAAGGTATAGACTGACAGGCTGGAAAAAGATATTCCATGCAAATAGTAACCAAAACAGATCTGGAGAAGTGATACTACTATTGGCCAAACTAGCTTTTGAATACAAATCTGTTATAAGAGATGAAGAAAGTTATTATATATTAATAAAAGGGGCAATTCATCAGGAAGAAATAACAATAATAAATATTTATTCACCTAATCTAGATGCCCCAAAATACATGAGACACACACTGGCAAAACTGAAGGGAGAAATGACAGAACATCTGGACAAGGATAAATAGAAAATAGAGAGTTTGAATGATTTGATAAATGTACTAGACCTAGCAGACACTTAAAGAACACTACACACCAAAAACAGCAGGATATACATTCTTCTAAAGTGCTTATGAATCTTTTTCCATGATAGACTATATGTTGGGTTACAAGTCAGATCTCAATAAATTTGAAAAGTTTGAAATTATACAAACACTTACTCTGATCATAAAAGAATGAAGCTGGAAATCAATATTAGATAGAAAATGGGAAATACTCACAAATATATGGAGATTAAATAATACACTCTTAAATTATCAGTAGGTCAAAAAAGAAATTTCAAGTGAAATCATTAAATATCTTGAGATAAATGAAAATGGAAACACAACATATCAAAACAGCAAAGGCAGTGCTGAGAGGAAAATGTATGGCCCTCAATGTTTATATTAAAAAAGAAGAAAGAACAGATGAGATGGACAAATTCCTAGAAATACATGAACCCCCTACACTGATTTTAGAAGAAATAGAGGACCTCAACAAAATAATAACAAGTGAAGAGATTGAAACAGTCATCAAAAATCTCCCAAAGATGAAAAGCCCGGGATCAGATGGCTTCACGGGTAAATTCTACCAATCATTCAAAGATGAACTAGTACTGATCTTGCTCAAGTTCTTTGAGAAAATTGAACAGGAAAGAATGCTACCAAACTCATTCTATGAAGCCAACATCACCCTAATACCAAAACCAGATAAATATACTATGAAAAAAGAAAATTACACACCAATATCTCTAATGAATATAGATGCAAAAATCCTCAACAAAGTACTTGGAAACAGAATACAAAAGCACATTAAAAGAATTATATACCACAATCAAGTGGGTTTTATCCCAGGTATGCAAGGGTGGTTCAACACAAGAAAATCAATTAGTGTAATAAATCACATTGATAAATTGAAGAAGAAAAATCACATGATCCTCTCAATTGATGCAGAAAAGGCATTTGACAAATATAGCACCCTTTCTTAGTAAAAACACTACAAAAGATAGGAATAGAAGGATGCTTTCTCAATATGGTAAAATGAATACAGCTAGCATTGTAATCAATAGTGAAAGACTGAAAAGCTTTCTCGTTGAGATCAGGAACAAGACAAGGATGCCCACTGTTACCATTATTATTCAGTATTGTGCTAGGACTTCTACCTAGAGCAATTAGGCTAGCAAAGAAATAAAAGGCACCCAAATAGGAAAGAAAGAAGTAAAACTTTCACTATTCACTGATGACCTGATCCTATATCTAGAAAATCCTGAAAAATCCACAACAAAGCTACTAGAAGTAATTAGACAAGTTCAGCAAAGTGTTGGGATACAAGATTAATACACAAAAATCAATAACGTTTCTATACACTACTGATATGCAATCTGAGGAGGAAATCAGAAAAAAAATTCCATTTATAATAGTGACTAAAACAATCAAATATTTAAGAATAAAGTTAACCAAGGACATAAAGAAAACTACAAAACACTGCTAAAAGAAACCGAAGAGTTAAATAAATAGAAGCACAATCCGTGTTCATGGATTGGAAGACTAAATATCGTTAAGATGTTAATTCTAACCAAACTGATGTACAGATTCAGTAAAATCCCAATAAAAATTCCAACATCCATTTTTGCAGAAATGGAAAAGCCAATTATCAAATTTATTTGGACCTTGTACAAGGGAAGGAGGCACTCAACCACTGAGCTACACTCGCTCTCCCAAAAATATATTTTAAATAAAGAATGAAGTTGGACGACTTTCACTTCCTGACTTTAAAGCATATTTCCTAGCCACAGTGGTAAACACAGCATGATACTGGCATAAAGGTAAACAGATTGACCAATAGAATTGAACTGAAAGTTCAGAAATAGATGCTCACATCTATGGTCGAGCAATTTTTTTTTTATCCTTTCCTATTATAATAGGTATAACTAACACTGCTGATTTATAAATGTGATTGTGTCTAAAAGGGGTAGTCTAAGGAGGTTAATGCCAATTGAAAGACAGCTAGAGAAATGAAAAAAATTAACAAAAAGAAAAAAATAAGACAGCTAGAGGGAAATCTAAGGACTGTATAACAGTGATTTTGGTGGTGGCTGAGGATTTGGCTAATAGTACAATTACAAGAATGTTCCTCTGTTACACGGTGTTAAGAATATGGTGATACATGGAAGACTATTGTAACTTATAGACTACCGTTAACAGCAATGCTGCAATATTTTAGCAGCAAAGGCAAAGAAAATACTTTATCAACAATAAAGATCAACAATGGGAGGGTATAAGAGGGTATGGACTCTTCCTTTTGAAGTAGTGAAAACATTATAAAATGGACTGAGGTGAACAGCACAACTCTGTGATGAAACTGAGAGCCACCAGGTGTACACTTTGGATGGACTGTACAAGGCAAGAGACTATATAACACAGTGAACTCTGTGAGGCATGATGGACTGTGGTTAACAGTACAAATATGAGAACCTTCTCTCAGGAACTAGAGCAGATATGCAATACTAATACATGGTGTTAATAATAGGGTGGTTTATGGGAAAATATACCACATATAAGCTACGGACTATAAATAGCAGTAATATTATGGCAATGTTCTCTCGTCATACCTTCCTCAACAATCCTGTCAACAAAAGGGGGTTGGGACTGGAGCAGGTCTTTTGGGGGCCCGATTCCATCCAGAACCCACGCCCAGCCCACCCCTCTGGGCGATCCAGTGCCAGGGCACCTTCATCTCCAACATTTTGAGAATCGACCTCGAATGCCTCCAGAAGGGGCAAAGCCACTGCCACCAGGCCTCTGGGGTGTGGGACTCAATGGGATGGAAGGTGGTCAGAAGCAGCAGATTCAGTGTGAAGAGTGGCCCTTTTGGGGACGAGGTCAACCTCCCGGCCAAGGACTCTCCCCGCTCCCTGGAACTCCGTCCTGCCTCACTCTCTCTATCTTCAGTGCTGGGGAGAGCCCAGAGACCCTGAACCCATCTTCCCTGTGTGGATGAGCCTAGGCCTGGCTTCTCCAGGGCTGAAAGCATAGGAGTGGGTGGGAGAATTGGAAATTGGCTGCATTTCCTCCCAGACACCCAAGAAACTGATTGAGATCCTGGGGGTGGGCATGACGGGGGTGTGCCATGATTGAGTCAGAGGGACCTAGGTGTAGCCCTACCTGGTCAGTGGCTCAGAATGTGATTCCAAGGGGTGCCTTGGCCTGGGCCTCAGTTTCCCAGCTATAACAGAAGTTGGGCTAGACTTGAATCTCTTATTATTGGGTGGGAGACCTGGAGGGGAGGCACCATGGATTACTGGAAAGTCTGACAAGAGCCATGGCATCCCGCCAAGCAAGCGCACACGTGCACTTATATGAAGCACCATGGCAGTCTGGGGGTGACCGTACACCTCCTGCACCCGAGTGAGGTGTGAGGCCCTCATATCGCTGGATTTTATGGACAGGAAAAGTTTTGAAAGAAATACTGGCAGGACCAAATTGGGGCACCAAGCTTTTGTTTTACTGACCATGAACTCTTAAATCCAACCACTTGAGTTTGCTAAAAGCTGCTGAAAGCAATATACCAGAAATGGATTGACTTTTACAATGGGGTTTGTTAACTTACAAGCTTACAGCTCTGAGGCTGTGAAAATGTGCAAATCAAGGCTTTATCAGGTGACGCTTTGCTCCCTGAAGACCAGCACGTGGAGGCATCTGCTGTCTCTCCCTTGTCTTCTGGGTTTTGTTGCTTCAGCTTCTGGCTTCCTCTCTCCTGGGTTCTGTTGATTTCAGCTCCTTGCTCTCATGGCTTTCTCTCTGCTTCTGTGTTCCATTGATTTCAGCTTCTAGCTTCTGGGGCTTTCTCTCTCAGCTTCCGGGGGTTTCCCTCTGCATCTGTGGCTCCCTCTCTCTGTACTCATCCTGTTTATAAAGGACTCCAGTAAGAGGATTAAGACCCACCCTGGACCATGCCCTACAATAGATTTCACCCACAGGAATGGACTAGCCCCAAGGACATGATTTTCTGGGGTCCTTAAAATCCTCAAACTACCACACCCACTAAGGAAAAGTCTCCAACCAGCAAATACCATCCACCATCATCACCATTTCATGAAAGGGCATTTTTAATACTAGAAAGGTTGGATGAGGATTGTGGGTTACTTGCTGCCTGTTTTCTCTTGTTCCCCCTCCCCAACTGGATCCCATGGCTCTGGGGAGCTGCATGGGGCATTCAGCCACACTGGCTGGTCTCTGGGGGTCCCATCACCACTAGCTGGCTCCCCTGCAGGGCTGGTGATGTGCATGACTCCTGATGGAGAGAGGGATAGACTGGGCATTAGAGGGGCACCCTGACTTGGTGCCCTGGAATGCTGGATTTTAGGCACGGACTTGCACAGGGACTCTGAAATCATACCCGCAAAGTCTGTGCTCCCTTCTTCTAATCACTACTTGGAAAGGGTCATGCTGGCAGAGACAAGTGGGCTTGGCCACCACCAGATGGATGGCCTTTGAGCTCAGGTAATCATGGTCGTCTCCCTTCCCTCCTCTTCCTCCCCTCCTGAGTGGCTCCTCTCAGCTCTGCCCTCACCTTGCAGAGCAGAAGTGGGGCAGGACCAGGTCACTGGGGCATTTGCAAGGCTGGGGGCAGGGAAGGCTCTGGACAGGGGCCCATCGATGCCTGTGCACTCACTCCCTGGGGCACCATCCACATGGCCGAAAATGATCACATGGTAAATGTTTTCGGCTTTACAGGCCCCTCTGGCAAACTTAACTTTGTCTTTGCAGCAGGGCAAGAAGGAAATGAATGGCTCTGGCTGTCTTCCAGTAAAACTTTATTCATAAAACTAGGTGGCCGGCCCCTGACACAGACCATTGAAAGTATCCCTGGAGGTATCAATGTGGCTGCCCACACACAGGAGCAGGTGGCTGACCTTTCTGCCACTCCATGCCTGGGTCAAAGGGCAGATAGGCCTCCAGCCTGCCTGGAGCAGGACCCTGTTTGGGTCTCTCCAGCCAAACCCCTAAGATTTGTAGGGTACCGAGGCATAGCGGCTCTTCCCTGGTGGCCCCCCACCCTCACGTTCTTTAAGAGGGTTTGCTTCCTCCCAGGTTCCTGCCTTTGGTGCTGGGGGCCCTGAGGATTCTCCGTGGGGCCCCATGTCCATGCATAGCGTACTCAGAAACCTCCAGAATAATTCCCTGGCTCACTGCAGTACCTTGTAACTGGGCAAGGCCTACCTCCTGCCTTGGAACCCGGGCAGTCTCCTTGCCCTCCAGCAGCTCACAGCTGGGCCAGGGCTTCATAGGCTGGAGGCCAGTAGCCCTTCCGTTCCTCGGGGAGGCCCATTCCAAATCCTGGGCATGCGGGTCGCCCTGGTTCTCTTTCCCAGCTGGGCTGTGGGAAGGGAAGGCCAGTTAAGGAATCACCAGCCAAGACTGGCCCATTGTCTGGTGCCCGAGCCTCAGCTTGGCCTCCCTCCACACTGAGCAGAGGCTGGATGCTGGAAGTAAACATGCCTGTGTGAACTGCCGGTTTCCACTCTCCCTTGCCCATACCCTTCCTGTCTCTGGCTTCCTCCCTTGCAGGGGGGATCAGAACCCTCCAGAGGGCAGAATGTTCTTTCCAGATGTGCAAGCCAGAGGGCCCTGGAAAGGAGCACAGGGCTGGAAAGGAGCACCATCAGGGCCAAACTCCTTTTCAAAGAAATGCTTTATTGCTGCAACGAGATACCCCTTGTAGAGCACAAATGATTCACCTGGACAAGGAATTATTCAAGTTGTAACACTGAGAAACAGCATACACAAAAGGATACAAAACTAGACATTTATAGAACTAGAAACTTCCTAAGTTAAGAAAAATTACAAATGTGAAGTGCTTTTTAGAAACCACACCACACATGCCAGTGTAAATTTGGTTTTTATTAACAATCGGCGTCCTATAAACATTGAATGTAAATAGGGTTCAGCTGCACAATTTGAACATTTGCTTCCCAACTGAAGAGAAGTGCTTTTATTCCCCCGTTTCGGTTTCCCCTTGGGATAGAGACAGAAGCTGCATATTTCGAAGTAAATTCAAAAGGTCAAGTATGCCAAATGTGTATATGCATCCAGCCAAAATCACATCATGGCTCCTGCCCCTGCCGGTTCCAGGGCTGGGACACCACCTACCTTCTGGTCCTCTTCCAGCTCCTGTAGCTTGTCCCCAAGGTAGGAGAGGCAGCTCCAAGGCTGGCAAGAATGGCAGGAGTCTCCTGAAGGCACAACTGCCAGGGCCTGCCTGCCTGTGGTGAGGAAGGGTGCACCCCAAGTGTGGAAACTCAGCCCGTATCACTGAATAGAGTGGGCTGGAGCAAAGAGGGAAGAGGCGAGACCTTTTCCAGGGTTTCCAAGAGCTTCTTGCAATAAACTCGGGCACATGAAACAAATTAGTGCTGGCAACCCAAGTCAGGAGCCCTTCAGTCCTGCAGGACTTATCAGAAAGAGGCTGACTGGGGCCATCTGAGGCCACCCCCACCCCACCCTGCACCTGCCCTCCTGGCCCTGAGACCTGCAGGCTGATCCTGGCTTTCTAGATGGTTCAGCTAAAGTGCCATCTGGAATGTGCAGATGCGCAAAGCAGTCCTCCCACTAAGGCCGGTGCAAAAAGAGAGAGAAGAGTGGAGTAAGTACAACCTCCAAAACAATCTGGAGGGCAAGTTCACACAGACTCAAAGAACGCCTGGCAGATCTGCTGCCACCAATAGATGGCAGCACAGCACAACCTTGCCAGGGTTTGTGATTAGTCACAGGGGAGGGGGAACTGAAGGCTGGCCTAAGGGTGGGGTGAGAGAGAGAAGGGCAAAGAAAAGAAAGGCAAGATGCCTGTGCCATTTAAGCAGAGGAAACACGGTCGCTGGACGGGCTGTCCGCAGGCAGAGGGCTTTTAGGAGATGGTGCTAGGCCTTCCTAAAAAGCAGTAAGGAGGCTTCATGTGTGAATCGGTTTGGGCACGGGTGCAAATACAACTCATGGCCACAAAGGTGCCACCACACTAGGTGGGCTGCCCAGAGCTGCCCCTGCCTGAGCACTTTCCTCTATGGGAAGGCTCCATGCTTTGCAAGTTTGGCATAAAAGGGATCCTTGGGAGGGGGTGCATATTCATACTTAAAAACCGATTGCAGGTCTTCACCTGACCCCTCATTTGCTGTTGGAGGGGCCTTGCATGCACAGCTCCTAAGGACCAAGGCAGGGCACAGCCACCGGGTGACACTAGGCTGGGAGAGGTCTGTGTAAGTGCACCTTGGGACACAGTGAACACACGCACGGCTGGACGTGACCTGGGAGTCAGAGAGGACCTCTTTTCAAGGTCGGCCTGTGGCTGGACAGCACCTGCCCACTGCGGGGGTCTGGCCAGAGCCTGTAGACCCACTGAGTCAATCACTGGGGTGGGAGGGGGCAGCAGGTCACATGGACACCTCCAGGGACACTTTCAACCTAGGAGGCAAAGGAGTCATCCAGCACTGTATTTGCTTCACCCTTAAACTTCTGGATAGGACAATGGGGCCCCTGAGGCTCCCACAGACCAAGAGCAGGAATGCAGGCCTCTCCCCAGGCTGGGCTGGAAGAGGAAGCAGTCTGGGCATGCTCACACTACGATGCTGCAAATCCTCCTCCCTACTTTCTGGAGGTGGCTCTGATTTGCCTGGAACTATGAAATTGGGCTTTTGAAAACGGAATTTTAAGCAGACTTTTAGAAGAGACAAAGGCCATTTAATGACAGTGATTTTCATTTTGTTTGCTTTATGAAAACTGGTGCAGGAGGCAATCCCTGATGGCAGAACAGACCGAGAGCAGTGCCCGGTTCAGCCTGGTTAAGGCGAGAGATGGGCAGATGCAGCAGGGAATGGTGACGCGGTGGGGGCCACGGCTGCCTGCCGCACCTGCCCACATCCCTCGCTGCTAGAGGCAGTGACCTGACAACCCCTCAGGGGACACCTTCAGAAGGCGTTCGGGGTGCTTAGGTGCACAGAACACCTGCGGTGCACATGCCCCAGACCAAGGCTGAGGCAATGCTTAGTCTTTTAGTGGAAATCTAGCAGAAACTGGAGAGGAAACTGTAAAGGAATGTTTTTAAAATATTACATCTTGTTCTAATTGTTCACTTCCTTTCCTTCTGTTTAGATCTCAAAAACCCCTTTTTCAGTGTTGACAGAAAGGAAACACGTGGGGCAGACCCATGAGATAAGGACCTTCACAAAATAGGTACAGAGGAATGATGCTCAAACTGCCATTTTGCGTCCAATTCCCATGACCTCTATTTATGAAAAAGCCTTGGGCCTCTCTGTCCTGTGTAATCATCACAGGTGTGTCTTTTGGGCACTGAGTGAGTGGATATCATGTATCTTAGATTTTATAAGGCAAAAAGGGTTTTCATGAGACCTATAATGTAAAAGAGAGAAGACATGTAAAGAAGGAGAAGTTTCTAAATGAGACATTCTTTGAAGTTTCGATCCCACTGGACTCGCATATTACAAAATAAGGATTTTTTTATAAAGTGCTGCTTGCTTAGTGAGCCGCTTGCCACCACACAGAGAGCACCGTGTCCCCTCCTGCCTGCCGGTGAGAAACATCAGCGGGAATGTCAGTGGGGGCAGGTGGGCATTTGGTGTGGAGGGGCTGTGCTCCTCTTGTGATGGCAGGGCGGTCCCCAGTGCCCCCAGGTGGGAACTGCAGCCAATGGCAGCGGCAGCTCTGTGGGCCCGGGGTGCTGCCCTTCTCTCTCCAGTCACCGTGATGCTCACTGTGCTCTAGAACGGGCGCTTGAGCTCAGCCAGCCCCACGCTGTGGTGCACGGGGTCCTGCACCACCCCATCTCACGGGCACACCGGCAGGGGTGGAAGCCAGCGGTGCGCAGCCAGGGGGAGGGCTTTCCAGAAGATGCAGCCCGGAGGATTTCAAAAAAGAGAAGCCATTAAAAATACTCCCCTCCCCAGTCTATGCTATTAAAGGACATAAGAAAAGGTATACAGCTGGCAGTAAACAATTTCCTTCGGCTCTTCAGGGATGTCTGGGAAAAATAAACCCTCTGCACGGTCAGACTTGAACGACTTCTGCTCCAGTCTCTTCAGGTTCTGTGCAACAAGAAGAGTTTGCGTCGGAATGATAGATTCCACGTCCATCTTTATTTTCAATGTTGGGCTCTGTTAGTGCAGCTTTCTCAAAAATATTCCTTTTGCTTGTTTCTGGACAGTTCTGAACATAGATTACTCTATTATACGCCTTGAGTCTCTTCCACAATTGCACGTACACCTTGCACTGCACGTACATAAAGAGAAGCCCTCCAGTGAAGCCGATGGCCACAACCACAACTTTAGTCCAAAAGGGCCACTCTAGGATGCCTGGAAGAGAAAAATCTTGGTTAGCCTATCAGCACAGCCTGTTTAAGAGCTGAAGTAAATGGAATAGATTTCTAGACTTCCTATAACCAAAGGCTTCTTAAGCCATCAAAGCTTTGCCCAAGGAGGGGTAGGAGAAGTGCTACAGGCTCTAGGATTTGATGTCTTCTGACTACATTTCAAAATCCCCCACAGCAGCAAGAGAATGAGCCAAAAATGACACCCAGGGCCTCCTAACTGGTATGCCCGCCAGAAACCCACAAATGCAGCAGTACAGACTCGGACACCAATGTGGAGGGGAGCTGCCCGCTGCAGACCCCAGAGTGGACTCTAAGCTTGTGTTGCAGCTTGGGTGGGTACCTGTGGCCTGTCCCTGCTTGATCTCCTCAGCAGTGCGGTCAATGAGCACGTACAGGGACCAGACCACGCAGGTGATGGCGACAACATGGAACGCAACAGAGCACATGATCTTCCTGCGTTCACTGGCAGTCATCTGCAGCTTCTCCCACTGAGAAGACAATAAGCAAGGCGTGAGGGCCAGGCTCGTGAGAAGGGAAAGGCTAAAGCATGGGTGAGAGCACTGTAGATGGGTCCGGCTCCCTTTCCTTCCACCCTCCCCCGTTTCCAAACAAGATGAACTTCCCCCAATACCCAGTCATTCTCTTTACACCACTCAGCGCCAACCAGGAACCCAGCACTGGAACTGGTCGGCAGCCAACCTTCTATGCAATGAAGAGAAGCTAGTTTGGGATGAGTCATGAACTAGCACCAGCAAACCCCGTACGCTCTCAGAAGCAGAGATTAAATGGCCTGCCAATGGATTCTGTGATGTCAGCCCTGACATCAAGACCCAGCTGCCACGTTGTGAGTCTCCTTATTTGCTGACTGGCATGGACAAGGGGAAGAAGGGTGGGTGGGGGATGAAGCCACAGCACTCTAGCAGATGGTCACACTACATTGTGAGAGTGAATGGCAGATGGAGCTCACGCTTTGGTCCTCTGCTACTGTGGCAGCAACAGCTTGAAATCGATGCTAAGAGTTCCTGGTACAAGCGACCTCTGCCAGTCCCATCTCCTCTAGGAGCTCATTAATTTACGCCAAATAGCCAGATTTTCTTTTTCATTTACTGGTTTCCGAATCAGAAGAAAACATATAAAAGTAGAGAGAAAGAACAAAGTGTAAACACTCTGCATATCCTTTGTTAACCCTAGTCACAGCGTTTTTCCAGATGGTTTTATGCAAGAGAAATTGAAAATAGAGCCTCAAGGATTATCTACTTTGGTCCAAGTATCACAAGACTCACACCCAACAAACTGTAAGGTTTTTACGTGGGCAAAGGTTTTTACGTTTTTCCAGTAGTTTGGCCTGCCTTCTCTAACATCCGGATTGCTTTTTGCAATGCTTTTATGTGGTGTCTTCATCGGGCTTCCTACTTAAAATGCAGTCAGTGAGTGTCTCCGCCTCCCCTACTCCTTGATAGCCTGCCATTTCCTGAGATACACCCAGTTCAATCCTTTCACTCACCCTCAACTTTCTGGCTTATACTTTTCTGTGTGGACAACCTCATCCCCTTCAGCTTCTTTTCATTCATCTCCAAATCCTCATGATCCTTCAAAAAGTGCTACAGAACCCAAACATCCTCTGCTATTTCCCCACTCTCCTTGCCCAGCCCTCGAGCCCACCACGAGTATTTCCTTCTCTGAATGTCTGAATGGCCCACCACCACACAGTCAGCATTTAACTGGCATCAACACATTGTGTCATCTGATTAAGGGGTTCACGTCACAATGGATATATTAGGCTTCTGAGACAGGAACAAGTCTTTTATTTTTCCATACAAAACCTTACATGTTAGGCATATAGAGGAACTTACTAAATGGTCAACATCTGGATAAGAGCTGAGCTCCCCTGACAAAGCTCCTCTTGGAAGCTGAGTGTCATGCGATGCCTGCCAGTGGTTTCTTTCTTGCTCCCACCCAGCACATACTTATCACAGGCATACCCAAATCAGGTGTGTCCCACTGTGCTGAGTGTTGGGGGGATACTAATCTCTAAGAGGAGATCCTCATTGGAGAGGCAAGATATCAACAGTTAATACATTTAAAGCCAAATGCTGGCTGAGACATTGCAAAGCCATCTGTGGTCAAGTACCAAATAACTGACACAGACAAGCAAGAGGTCTTAGTTTGAAAGGCAAAGAAACCATGATGGGAAGGTTACAAAGAGCTGCTTCCTGAGGGATGGGGCCTGGCAATCAGCACCAGACACAATGACCTCGATCCTGTGAAATGCACACACCAGCATCTACTTTGAAAAGACACTAACATGTGCCAGCTGTGGCTTCCTGTGGGCCCCGCTGCCAGCTCATCCAGGGGTCACTTCTTTGGGGTACTGCCTTGCTCAAGAACCCCCTACACGTACTTTCCTGAGTGGTTTCAGTCTGGCCTCCATGATGAACTCGTACTTGCAGAGCTCACAGCACCGTGTGTCTGAGCTCTTGATCCACTGCTGCAGGCAGGTCTGGTGCACGAAGTGGAGGCTGCCCGAGCAGTGGCAGGGCGTGATGAGCGGGCTCTCGTCATCCCCTTCACAGTGGCAGATCCTGCACCGGAAATAAAGCTAGTCATTATGAGAAGAGCCACACGCTGGGGAAGATGGCAGGCCAGGGGGTGCCCATCTCCCCAAAGGAGGCGTTCATAAACTAACGTCGTGGGCACAGAAACACACAGACACAAATGAGAACAGACTACAGGCTACAAACTTCTAGCTTACCGCACCCAAATGGAAAGTCTGGATGGCATTTGGCAATGGGGAGGAAAAAATGATGGAAGAAATGACAGAACAGTCATTTTGGGTAAGATGTTAAGAACTTGCACAAAATGACAATTTTAAGACAACACGGAAGCATTTTCCAGAACACAGGATGTTAAAATCATCAGCAGAAACAATTACAATTTAAAACAAAACAGCACTATACCTCCCAAAAGTGCCACAATGGCTTAGAAAAGATGGTGGAACTTGCTTGTGAGCTATAGTCACTGCCCCCTTCCGCCACCCCCCACCACAACAACACACTTCTGTCCTTTTCAGGGATTTGACATAGAAATCACAGGACCTCTCCTGGACCTAAACATCTCCCTGTTACAAATGGCTGCAAGTTGTTGTTTTTTTCCCCCAGGAATTTACTTAAAACCATTTATTATTTCCAAGGGAGCATGCAGCAGGATGCTACTAACCTCAGGGAACTTAATAGGATTTGAGAACCAGAAGGGGGTTTTCTGGCTGCCAGGAAACAGGGAGGGATCTGTCCTGGCAGGAACCATGCTGGCCTGGCCAGGTTCTCGGCTGCATTTCTCTGAGAGGGATTTCTGATCCAATCACTAGAATGACAAGAGCTGGCACTGAAGAGGGGAAGATGGGGAAAGTTCGGAGTAGAGAAGGTGGAAGAGTGGTAAGAAAGTGAATTCTGAAAGATGTGGAGCAGAGAAAGGCGAGACGGTGGTAAGAAAGTGAATTCTGAAAGATGTGGAGCAGAGAAAGGCGAGACGTGGCATGAAGAGTGGGCGAGGTGGTTCCACCCCGTCCCAGGTGGGGGGTGCTGCTGGAGCACCTGCTCCACAGGTGCTTCACCTCAGGGGAACGGGAGAAACTGAGGTGGGGGGACAGGCAGCAAAGTGGACATGCTTAAAATCTGGACCATCAAGCTGGAAATCTGGAGATATTATTTTCTTTCTTCCACTTTCTTTACGCAAAGTAAAGATAAGCAGTTATTTTGAGTTGAGAAGAGTTGGCTTGGCCTTTAATATGTGTAGCTTCTTCCTGTTTTACCATCAGTGAAACTATCTTGGAACCCAGGCCATAAAAATTGGATTTTCAAATTTTATCAAAGCTCCTTTCTTCTGGCAAGCTATTGACTCACAACTGCCTATCACTTCATTGTCCTGAGACTTCACCTATTACAGCAAGATGAGGCTACAGAGGTGTGGGAAGCGGAGACGGCCCAAACGGTGGTTCCTGGCACCAACCTGCAGGCATCTCCTGATGTGGACACAGGAGATGTGGGGGGGCGTTTTTCAGAGAGGGGAGAAGGGCAGTCCAGATCGCTGTCCTTTTCGACTGAGCAGAGGGGTGCTCGCAGGACCTTGCTCTTCAGTTTTGCAGACATGCTGTCCTCAAAGACATCGTCATCGCCCATTTCTGAGCAGAATCCGGTGCTTCCCGCCAGCCCACTGGAGGACTTGGCGGCATGCAGGTAAGCGGCACAGCTCTCCAGTTCGTGGAACCTGTGCAGGCTGCTGGTGCTCGAGCCGTGCGACAGTGAGAAGAGATACCGGAGCAAGCGCTTGCTTCTGGACACGGCCTCGCCACCTGCTTTCTCGTCCAGAAGCGGGAGGTGGATGCTCTCCCGGCCAGCTTCCACCTCCAAAGTAGGTGAGTGAGTGGCAGAAAGGGAGGAAACACAAGAGCGTTTGGAATTGCCAAGAGGCTTTTGATTCAGCCTTTGTTTTTCTTTATGATGGAACTTGTTTGTTCTGAGACCTGGGTCTTGGGGGAGCACCAGCTTTCCTTCAGAACAGGTTCTTTCCACATAGTCAAAACTTCCCATGGCTTCCTGGGCCTTCTCGCCCACATCGTTGAGGGACCTGGAGAAGCTGAGCGCTCTCCCGGCTTTGCTGCTCTTCGTGGGCTTCAAGGCCGGCGCCCCCTTGGAGCCACAGGAACTGCTCTTTGGTGCCTGCAATGCGTCTTTACAGATAACCGTCACAGTGAGCCCTGGTGTCAGAGAACTCTGGCATTGAGGAGCTTTCAAGACAACAGCAGACTGCATGGAACTGTGGTGACAACACTCAGAAAACACTGCACTGGAACTGCATGCAGAACAGTGGAATAAAAGCACAGAAAGTGAAAACAATTTTAAAGGAGAATAGACATTAAAGTGAAGAAATGAGACTGCTATGCCAGCTTGGTGAGCAGACAGCCCATGAGAGCGGGGCTCACGGCTAGCCTGAGGCCCTCTGGACACCCGTGCTCACTCTGGGTGCATGGGGACCGCCACGCACCTGAAGCTGAGCGTTACCTGCAGATGTCCTGATTGGATGGCGTAACGGAGGTGCGCGAGAAGGCGGACACCGGAGCTGATGCTGAGGGCGGACTCCCAGCCTGCAACGACACAGCTCCCGTCAGTTTTCAGTAGCAAGCCAGGGAATCCTAGTGCCCTCGCCCTTGAACACGTGGCTGGGAGGGTCTAACAATGTCACATGGATACTGGGTCCCTACAACTCTAGGCAAGAGGATCAAGCATCACCCCTACCTGCTTACACCTGGGGGAAAGTACAGCTCAAAGGGCACGGCCACAGTAAGGAAGGCTCTCCGTTCATTTCCTATAGCACCTACATTTAATTAGTTCATACTGACGTCAAGAAACAAGCACCATAATGCCCTACACAGATGCAGGAGAAACGTGCTGCCTGCACCTGCTTCCCCCAATTGAGGCTGGCGGGAGGGGAGCGCTGCCCCCCACGTTTCACTGCCTCAAGGGGGCCACACAGAGTCCAGGGACCTCCTTACCCTGCCAGCCCTCTGTATACAAAGGGCAGACCACCTGACCCCAGGGTCACCAGTCCATAGGCCTACCGGGCCAGGCACAGAACACTCTGGAGATGTCTAATCTTGGGATTCAGAATTAAGAAAATAATTGAGAAAATTGAGAGGATCAGGCAATTAGCAATGGCAGTTAGATGTGAAAGAAGGTACAGCTGGAGGTCATGAGGCAGGGTGGGGCCAGAATAGAGAAAAGAGTTAGGAGGGCGAGGAAGCCACAGGGGAGAGGAGCAGGGGAGAGAATTGGGAACAGGAGAGTGGCCGAGATCTACTAGCCGCTGAGCCAGAGGAGCGTGTTGGGGCGCTGGGGTGCTGGGGTGCTGGGGCGCTGGTGCCTAGCCCTCAGCTCCCGCTGCAGTCTCCCCCGGCCCACCTGCAGCCCTCACAAGCCCAGGCACACCCTGTGGCTCCCTCCCTCCAGGGCAGAAAGCCTGTGAGCACCCGCCCTGAGGCTGTTAGAAGTGGGCTGCCATCCCCCTCAACGGCCTCTGGCCCTGCCCACCACCCCCACCCCATCACACTCCCGAGGGGGCTCTGCCACAGCACAGGCCTTCCCGGCTGGCTGTGGCTCCTGCTCCCCGCACAGACACTAACTAGCATTTTAAATCGCCCTTACTCTACAGAAACCTGATCCAAGAATGCTAAAATCAAGCAGTATTGCTCAGGTCCCACACTTTTATGTCACCAGAGAATCCACGTCTATTTTCTAACTGAATGTGCATATGAACACTGGATATATTGTCTTTTTTAAAAAAAATTACTGCTCCAAGTCCTTAAGAATCTGAACTGTAATTTTTTTTGGAGACAACAAAATGACATCCCAAAACAGTCCCCGTCAGGACCATCTCCAGTTCTGCCGTGCTCACAGTACCCTCTAGGCAGGTGCAGGTGCTGCCCCCCCCCGCCGCCTGGGGCATCGCGGGCTCCACCCCTGGGGCGTCCTATGCCCCCAAGCCTGACCTGAACAAAGGAACAGGCTCTGGTTCCAGAACCCCCAAGAGAGTACTTTGGTATTGGGGTGTTACTGCAAATCCAAGCTCCTACAACCCAGTGGTCTTAAGACCATCTTGAGGCAGAAAGCCTGAGCCCTTCTTCTGCATCTAGGGTGACCACCTACAGCTGCTGGGCAGCCCTTTCGGAAGACGCTCTTCCTTGAGAGCCCCCTCTTCTCAGCCTTGGCTGGAGGAAAGGCAGCAGCGGCACCAGTACCACTGTGACCCTGTGGCCGCAGGAACCAGGCGGTGGCCATCGGAGCATGCCGTGTGGGGCAGGCACTGAACCTTCTGCTCCCTTTGGGTATTTTGTCCTGTACCATACAAAGCAAACATACTTAAAATGCCAGGGAGAGCAAAATCATTGTCAGCTACTCAGCTGACTCTCTGGGAATAATTTCAAAGGAGAAAATATTCCCAATTCATCAACTATTGATAGTGAGATTAAATATAAAATTACCACTAACATACATACTCATGTAATTTACTAGCATTTATATTCTTTTACAGATTGAGTCCTAAGACTCAAATATAATTATTAAATAGCTCTAAAACAGAAATTTAAGAACTCTTTCTCGATAAAGTAAGTCATGAAACAAGCAGAAAGAAGCAAAGAGTTTCCTCTGCCTAGAAGAATCTCTACCACAGCAAACTCATCAGAAGCTTCTCCCTGTCCTTGGTTTCCTGTGAGTTCAGAGGAACTCTGACATCTGATGGAATGATCTCAGGGACCCAGGATGAGTGGACAGCACCACGGGGCCTGCCAACGTGCACCACAACTCCCAGGTATGACGTGCCCGAGGCGCCCGACCTAAAGTACAGTATTCTGGCTGTTGGAAAGAAATTCATTTGCCCCCACTATTCTCTTTAGAGTCACTGAAATAGACTCGTCTTAGTTTGCTGCGGGGGTGCCCATGCAAATTATCAGAAATGGGTTGGCTTTTATAATGGGAATTTTTTATTTGGGGTAAAAGCTTACAGTTATGAGGCTGTTAAAATGTTCAAATCAAGGCACCATCAGGGGTGCCTTCTCAACAAAGTCAGCTACTAGTGACCCTGGTATCCTGCCATGAGGCAAAGCAAGATGGCAGGTGATCTAAGTCAAGGTCCTGCCTTCCCCTCAAGGCTCACCATCTCCTGGACTTCAGCTGTGGGCAGTCAGGCATAGGCAGGGCTTATCTCCTCAGCCCTGAGCTGCTCCTTGGGCCCAGCCCCTCAGGGGCCTCTTTCTATGCCACTGTGCTCTGCTGATTCCAGACTCCAGGACCCTTGCAGCCTCTCATGGTTTCTCTGTTTTCCTGCAGCCCTCTCTCTCATATTGCAGGATCAAAATGGTGGCGACCTTTCTCTCTCTCTCTGGGTCTCAGTTTATATAAAGTTCCAGTAAGAGGGTGGAATTCACCAATTTCAAACTGCCACAACTCTAAATCATTTGCTTAGAGTCAAATTATTGACCCAACAGAACCTGCATGGAAGGGCTCAATCTCAGACAACAGAACACCAGGGTTACCATTTCAAGGCAGGGTCCTCCCTTCCTTCTCTGTTCAGCTGCTCTAGGAAAGGCCAAGGTGTGTCATGGTGACCACAGGCTTGGGATGGTGTACTGTGGAGAAGTGAGAATTGTCACCACCCTACCCCAAGTAGACTTGGCAGAAGAGAGTTTAGAAATGTCCAGCTCTATTTGTGCCTTGGCCCCTTGCTGTGTCACCTCTTCTTCCTCTGTGTCTCTGGGTCAAGAGATTTTGGATTGAGGTATAGTAGGAAGTCCCCTCCTTTACCTAGAGGACAGAGGGAATTAACCTAGTTATCAAACTTCCTGTAATCTTTAGTAAGGACATGATTCTCTTGAAATGTCATCTACGTTCTTGTATTCTGAAGGGAAAGACAAATCCCTGTTGGAAGAAGGTGGGATCTTTTCTGGTAAATGAGAATCTTCCAGGATCAATGTTCTGGGAGGAGGCAAGTCTCAAGTGGGAAGCTGAAATCAAGAGGAAGAGGCTATACTACAACTCAACAATAAAATGACAAACTACCCGATAAAAAATGGGCAAAAGACCTGAACAGACAATTGTCCAAAGAAGAAATACAAATGGTGAAAAAACACATGACAAAATGTTCAACATCACTAGTGATTGGGGAAATGCAAGTCAAAACTACAATGAGATATCATTTCACACCTATTAGAATGGCCACTATTAAAAAGTCGGAAAACTACAAGTGTTGGGAGAGAATGTAGAGAGATAGAAACACTTATTCACTCTTGGTGGGAATGTAGAATGGTACAGCCACTGTGGAGGACAGTTGAATGTAGACTTGCCATGTGACCCAGCAATACCACTACTAGGTATATACCCAGAAGAACTGAGAACAGTGACACGAACAGACATCTGCACACCGATGTTCATAGCGGTGTTATTCAGGATTGCCAAAAGTTGGAAACAACCCAGGTGTTTGCGGACGAATGGATAAAAAAACTGTGGAGTATGCAGATGATGGAATATTATGCAGCCCTAAAAAGAAATGAAGTCATGAAGCATATGACAACATGGATGAACCTGGAGGACATTATGTTGAGTGAAGCAAGCCAAATACAAAAGGACAAATACTGTATAATTACACTATTATGAACAAAATATATTGTGTAAACTCATGGAGTTAATAATTAGAATACAGGTCACCAGAAAATAGAATGAGGCTAGAGAATGGAAAGCTGAGGATTAATCTGTACAGAATTGGTAAAAAGGTTGTAAATCTTTGGAAATGAATAGAAAGGGTGAGAGCAATCATGGTATTTATGACAAGCAGAGCTATTATATGGGTATGACAGTGGTTGAAAGGGAAAGTCAAAGGACATGTATGTTACTAGAAAGAAAGCTTAAAAAATGTAACATGGGAATGTACAAAATAGTGAAACCACATATGGAATATGAAATAGGCAATATTGCACATATAAGACTGTTTTTACAAAATATAAATGCAAATAAACTAGAGAGATGGAAACAGAATAGCAGCTATGCATGGCAGCGGAAGCACAGAGAGATTGAGAGGTAATGAGATTTTATTATTATTATTATTATTATTATTATTGGCATAATGAAAATGCTCTAATAATGATTGAAGTGATGAATGCACAACTATGTG
The DNA here is from genome assembly GCA_026826555.1 of Tolypeutes matacus. Classification (NCBI taxonomy): domain Eukaryota; kingdom Metazoa; phylum Chordata; class Mammalia; order Cingulata; family Chlamyphoridae; genus Tolypeutes; species Tolypeutes matacus. Next base: position 758,508 of record JAKSZT010054380.1, on the reverse strand, counting down.
ATTACACCAAATACCATTGGTTGTACACTTGGGATGGATTTATGCTTTATTAATATATATCAATAAAATTGATTTGTTAAAGAAATTAATATTGACAGAAAATACAATGCTCAAATTCTTTTTATATCAACACAGAAACCTATGACTTTCATGGTCAAAATTCAAGAAGGACACTTTTCTAAATAATTAATAAACATCAACATAATAAAGATCAAACAATCAGAGAAATGACTTCTTTTTATTTTCTCTTCAGAAAATGTTACAAAGTCCTTGACATATAAAGAAATGGCCAAAGAGTATGCAGTATGTAGAGAAAAAAATATAATTTGAAGGTGTATCAGGCAATTAATAAACATATTGAGATAATTTTTCTGGATTTTATGTTTGTGATATGTGCCACCCTTACTAAATGTCTATAATCTGTTGTATTCTTTTTTTGTCACTCTAAATAAATGCATAATGCTATGCCTAAAAAAAAACAAAACAAACAAACAAAAAAAAACGAAGTGGCCTCTCCTACTCTAAACTTGAAGACTTCCAGGTCAAAGAGGGCTCTCTGGGGTGGTGGAGCATAATGATCACACAATCACATACTGTTGTTAGGAGGCAAGCTTGGAGAGAGGAGAAGAGAGAATAGCCTGCAGCACAACAAAGCCTGCAGGGGACAGGGGCCAGGGGCCTGAGCTCATGCCCCTCAGTTGTCATGTCTGGAAGGGCCACAGGGAGCTTGCAGACTGCGTCTGCCCCTGCAGGATGCCGTCACGCAGCAAGCCTCAGGAGAATGGGCGTGGTGACCAGGCTGGGTAGATTCTGCCTTGCTTTGTTTTATCTTTTAAATTTTATTCACTTTTCATTGTGGTAAAATATATATAACATAAAAATCATTTTAACCATTTTTAAGTTGATATTTCTTTGACATTAAGTACATTAGTGGAGTCCTTTATAAGCAGAATCAAATTCAGACAGATAGAGAGCAACCAGAAGCTGAAAGTCAACAGAACCCAGAAAAGAAGGGAGAAGGTCAGGAGAGGCTGCTATGTGCACTGCCATGTAATAGAGGAGCCTGGGACCCAATTACTAGAAACTGCCCCAGAATTGATGAGGCCTTGACTTGGACTTATCCTTGCCTCAAAACCTGAGCCAATAAATTCCCATCATGTAAGCCAACCCATTGCATGGTATATACTTTAGCAATGAGGAAACTAAAATACCAGGTCATATGGTAATTCTATGTTTAACTTTCCAAGGAACTGCCAAACTGTTCTCCACAACAGTTGCACCATTTACATTCCTACCAATAATGTATTATGGTTCCTGTTTCTTTATATCCTCCCCAATATTTTATTTATTTATTTATTTTAAATAATAATGATCCTAGTGGATATGAAGTGAAGTGGTAATACAGTGTAGTTTTAACTTGTGTTTCTCTAATGGCTAATGATCTTGAAAATTTTCCTGTTTTTTTTTTTTTTTTTTTTTTTTTTAAGGCAGTAACAGGGATTGAACCTGGGACCTCATACATGGGAAAGCAGGCACTCAACCACTGAGCTACACTCACTCCTTGAACATATTTTCATACGCTAATTGGCTATTTTTTGTCTATCTTCTTTGGGAAAATGTCTATTCAAATCCTTGGGTCCATTTTTTTTTTCATTGGATTGTTAAGTCTTTTTTGTTGCTGAATTGTAGGAGTTCTTTATATATTCTGGATATTAGACTCTTATTGGATATATGGTTTCCAAATATTTCCTCCCATTCTGTAGATTATCTTTTCATTTTCCTGATAATGTTCTTTATGCTCAAAATCTTTTAATGTTTTAAAAAAGCAGTTTTATTCACAAACCACCCAATCCATCCAGAGTGTATAATCAATGGCTCTTTGTATAATCACAGAATTGTGCATTCATCACCACAATTTTAGAACATTTTCATTGCTCCAAAAAGAAAACCCCCATACCCCATATACTCTCTTATTATTGACACAGCATTAGTGTGGTACCTTTGTTACAATCTATAAAATAATATTAAAATATTACTATTAACTACAGTCCATAGTTTGCAGTAGGTATATTTTTTCCCATATACCACCCTATTATTAACTCCTTGTAATAGTGACATACATTTGTGCTAGTTCATGGAAGAACTTTCTTATATTTGTACTATTAACTACATTCATCGTCCACAAAAGGATTCACTATGTTATACAGTCCCATGTTTCGACCTCTCCTTCTAGTGACATACACGACCCTAAACTTCCCACAATTACACCCACAATTCAGCGCTGTAAATTACACTCACGATAATGTGCTACCATCACCTCTCCATTTCCAAACAGTTTCAATCAACCTTATTAAAAATTCTGTACAAATTAAGCATCAGCTCCCCATTCTCTACCTGCATTCTATCTCCTTGTAACCTTTATTTTAGATATTAACTCCATGAATTTGCTCATTATTCATATTAATGAGATCATACATTTGTCCTTTTGAGTCTGGCTTATTTTACTCAATATAGTGTCCTCAAGGTTCATCCATGTTGTCGCATGCATCAGGACTGAATAATATCCTGTCACGTATATACCACATTTTGTTTATCCATTTATGGGCACTTGGGTTGCTTCCGTCTTTTGGCAAATGTGAATAATGCCGCTGTCAACATTGTTAAGTGTCTGTTTGCATCCCTGCTTTCAGTTCTTCTGAGTAGTGGGATTGCCGCATCATATGGCAATTCTATACTTAAAGAGTCCTGAGGAGCCACCAAACTGTCCTCCACAGCAGCTGTACCTTCTACATTCCCACAAGCAGTGAGTAAGTGTTCCTATTTCTCCACATCCTCTCCAAGAATTGTAGTTTTCTGTTTTTTAAATAGTGGCCATTTTAGTAGGTGTGAAATGGTATCTTATTGTGGTTTTGATTTGCATTTCCCTAATAGCTAGTGATGTTGAGCATCTTTTCACGTGCTTTTTAGCCATTTGTATTAAGTTTTCAATTTAATTTTGCTGAAATTAATTTTACCTATCTTTTTCTTTTGTTGTTTGTGCATTTGGTGTAAAATATAAAAACCACTACCTACTATAAGGTCCAGAAGATATTTCCCTGTTTTCTTGTAAGAGTTTTATAGTATTAGCTCTTATATTAGGTCACTGATCAATTTTGAAATATTCCTTGTATATAGTGAGAGTTAGGGGTCCAAACTCTTTTGCATGTAGATTTGTTAAAGAGTCTACTTGTTAAAGAGACTATTCTTTCCCCACTGAATGGACTTGGTGCCTTTGCCAAAAATCAATTAGTCATAGATATGTGGATATATTTCTAGACTTTCAAATTTTATTCCATTGGTCTATATGTCTATCCTTAAGCTAGTACCACAGTTTGAATTACTGTTAACTTTGCAGCTAGCTTTAAATTAAGCATGAGTCCTCCAACTTTGTTCTTTATCAAGACTGTTTTGGCTATTCAGGGTCACTTGCAATTCCACATGAATTTGAGGATCAGTTTTTCCATTTCTGCAAAAAAAAGGCTGCTGGAATTTTGATAGGGATGACACTGAATTTGTAGATTGCTTTAGGCAATACTGACATATAAGAAAATTATTAAGTCTTCCAATTCATGAACATGGGTTATCTTTCCATTTATTTAGGTGTTCTTTAATTTCTTTAAGAAGTGCTTTGTAGTTGCCAATATACAAGTCTTTCACCTCCTTAGTCAAATTTATTCCTAATTATTTTATTCTTTTAGATTCTACTGTAAATGGAATTGTTTTCTTGATTTCCTTTTCAGATTTTTCATTACTTGGGTATAAAAACCCAACTGACTTTGCATGTTTATTTTGTGTCCTGTCACATTGCTGAATTCATTTATTAGTTCTAGTAGATTTTGTGTGGATTCTTTGGGATTTACTATCTATAGGATCATGTGGACAGGGATAGTTTTACTTCTTCCTTTCCAATATGGATGTCTTTTATTTCTTTTTCTTGCTTGATTGCTCTGGCTAGAACTTTCAATACAATGTTGAGTACAAGTGGTAAAAGCAGGCACCCTTGTTTTGCTCTGGATGTTAGGGGGAAAGCTTTTAGTCTTCTACCATTGAGTATATTTGCTGTGGATTTTCTACAAATGCCCTTTATCATGTTGATAAAATTCCATTCTATACTTAGTTTTATGAATGCTTTTATCATGACAGGATGTTGGATTTTGTCAAACACCTTATCTGCATCAACTGAAATGATCATGTGGGTTTTTTTCTTCATTCTATTAATGCAATGTATTATATTGATTGATTTTCTTACGTTGAACCACCTTCGCATTTCTGGAATAAATCCCACTTGGTCAGAATGTATAATCCTTTTAATATACTGCTAGATTCAGTATGCCATTATTTTGTTAAGGATTTTGCATCTATATTCATAAGGGATATTGAGCTATAATTTTATTTTCTTGTAATGTCTTTATCTGGCTTCGGTATCAGGGTAATGCTGGGTTCACAGAATGAGAAAGGAAGTAATCCCTCCTCTTCTATTTTTTTTTTTTTTTTTTTTTTTGGAAGAGGCTGAGAAGGATATCCATCACGGCAATATTATGCAGAACAATTCCAATGCCCTAAAATACCGTGTTCTACCTATTCTTCCCTACTCCTTCCCTCGGAACGTCTGGTAATCACTATCTTTATATCAATGCTACAAGTTCTTTCATTACTACAATAATAATAAATCTACTTTGGTCCATGGCTGCATTCTCCCTTATGTTTATTCATTCCTCAGACTTGAGGATTTGGGGATTGTGATGCCTGCTCAGCTTCAGATTAAGAGGGGGCCTAGATCTTGGCAGGTAGAAGGAACTGTTTTGCTTGCCGTTGTAGATACTCTTTGTTTTTTGGGATGGGGGTTGTTTATCATCATCATTTTGTTAGTTGTCCTGGGTGAGTCTGATGAACTGGAGAGTAGGTACCAATGGGATTGTTCTGCATGAAATTGCAATTATAATAGAGACCATTATACATTTTGTCAAAACCTATAAAATTGTACGGTACAAAGTATAAACCATAATGCAAACTATAGACCTTGGTTAGTAGCAAAGCTTCAATATTTGTTCATCTGTTTTAACAAATGTACCACACTAATGTAAGATGTTATTAAAAGGGCAAAATGTGAGAGGGGGAGGGGATGGGGTATATAAGAATTCTCTATATTTTCAATGTAACTTTTCTGTAATCTAAAACTTCTTTAAAAATAAAGCTTTTGTGAAAAAAAAAAAAAAGGGAAAGCTCTATATGTCAGATAATGGCTACATGACATGAAACAACAAAGAAATGAGTGTACTGCCATTTGTCCTTGTATGTTTAAAGACTATCAAGGGAAAGATACATACTTACAAGCTCCTTACAGTGGTTATCTCTGAAAACTGGGAGAAGACCAGGGCATGTGGATAGAAAGGGGGGACTGAATTTTCAGAGAGCCTGTTTTCTAACCATTAGATCATAAGTAGGTGCTTCCTAAACAGAAATTAATTACCAAAAAATGCAATTGAAAGTTTGATTAAAAAGTAAAACTATAGAAGTGCAATCAACTGCAATGATTTTCCAATTTTAGGAAAAAAGGTAAAGAAATTGATTTATTAGGTCATGACCTGCATTAAAAAAAAAAAAAATAGAACAGAATAAAATAGAAAATGTCCAAGTGCATCTGATATAATAAGGATTAAGTCTTTCAGGGGAGATTGTTTTCTTCTTTAGTCATGTGTGTAAGTGAATTGGGTTTCAGTGTAAAACCTATTTCTGACTATGGATCATGGTCAAAATAATTTGAAAGTCACTGCACACTCTATTTCTACAAAGACATTATGAAATATCAAAATAAGAGATGGCTAAATCAAGAGAGCCTGTTACACTGTCAGCAGAGGTTTCAGACGTGAGCATATGTGACAGCTCCCAGCAGAGAAGATCTTGCCTCTACCTGGATAGCCTCTGTCACCTGGGTGAGTTTTCTATTGTGGTTTAACAAATTACTACAAACTTAATTATTATCTCACGGTTTCCACAGGTTGGGAGTCTAGGCATGGTGTGACTGGATTCTCTGTTCAAGATCATACAAAGTAAAAGTCAAAGTGCTGGCAATGCTGCATTCCTTTCTGGAGGCTTGGGAAGCATGTACTTCTAAGGTCATTCAGATTGTGGGTGGAATCCAGGCCCTCGCAGCTACAGGACTGAGGTCCCCCTTTCCTGGCTGGCTGTGGGGCGGGGAGGAGAGGAGGGAAGAGGTGGTACTCTCAGCTTGTAAAGGCTCCTGCATTCCTCACCACAGGACCCCTCCTCCCATCATCAAGTCCACTGAACTTTGAATCCTTCTGACTGCCTCCTTTTACCACCAGCCAGAGAAAGTGCTCTGCTCTTAAGGATTCCTGATTACACTGGGCCAGGTGTATAACCCAAGCTCATTTTCTCCCTATTTTAAGGTCCACAATGCCATACAACATAATATAATTACAGGAGAACACAGCCTCATAGTCAAAGGTTCCAGCCATTACAGTGGGACATCATTAGGGGACCACTGCAGAAATTCTGCCTACAAGGCCAACTTACAACTGCTTCTTGCTCAGGGGGTTGCTAAAGGTTATTGCCCTCTCCCTTCCAAAGCAAGGAGATAGTGATCTGCTACTGCTGCCATTTCAGCAGGCCTTTCCACACACAACAAAGCCCAAAGAGGTCCCACTTGGTGTTTAGACACTGCAATGTTCCGAGAGAGACTGTATTTTAGCGAACTTTCTGCTTAGCACAGACGTTACCCTGAAAACAAATGCTTCATTGTGAGAGACTCTGACTGCTATAAATACCCAGTTGTAGTCAACTTCAAAAATAAGCCACAATTAAAGGAAAAGAGGCAGTTCTGTGGCTTTTCTGATAAATACACGATGACTTTGGATGAAGGGCTGTGCCAAGAACAAGCTTTTACAAAGGCAATTAATTAGAACTGACCACTAAAAAAGGAAATATATATAATACAGGATTCATGGGTGGGAATATGCAATAAAAACTATAAAATTCTAAAATGATATCCATTATAAATGAGTCTCATTAGCCTTGCATCTCAAGTAGCACTAATACTGAATTCTTTTCTTTGGCAGCCACTTACAGGGAGTTAGACTTACTTGAATAGCAGTATTTCTCCAGGACTATGAAAGTCATATAGCACAGGACTGCTAGAGGGAAGTCAAGGGCTCAAAGGACTTTCTCATGGATTGTCTTCCAAGGCAAGTTTCCAAGCCACAGTTGGGGATAAAGTGGATGTCATCAAAATTAAAAACTTTTGTGCATTAAAGGTTACTATCAAGAAAGTGAAAAGACAACCAATGGAATGGGAGAAAATAATTTGGAAACCATTTCTCTGGTAAGGATTTACTATCTAGAATACACAAAGAACTCCTACAACTCAACAACAAAAAGACAACTCAATTTAAAATGGAATATTACTCAACTGTAAAAACAAATGAAGTTCTAACACATTGTACAATTTGGATGAACCCTGAAGACATCATGCTAAGTGCTAAGCCAGACACAAAAGACAGATATTGTATGATTCCACTTATATAAAGTATCAATATAATATGCAAATATCTCTCTATATATGCAAATTTATATAGAGACATAAAGTAGATTACAGGTTATCAGGGGTGGGTGAACATGGGGAATGGGTACATAATGGGTATAGGGTCTCTGGTGTGATAGAAAAGTTTTGGTAATGGATGGTGGTGATGGTAGCTTGATACTGTGAATGCAATTAATGTCACTGAATTTCATTGCTTGGGAGAGGTTGAGAAATTTTATGTTGTACATGTTTCTACAATTAAAAAGAGAGACTTAAGAGACAATGACAACTGAATGTAATACATGATCCCGGACTCATTCTAATAATGGAGGAGAAAATGCCCAAAAGTATATTAATTGGACGATTAAATAGATGAAAATACAGAAATGTTGAACTTGATAATTGTTTTTAATGTGGTTACTTAAATGAATATCTTTTCTCTTAGCAAATACACATGAAGTATTAAATGGCAAAGAGGCATGATGTATGCAACCTACTCTCAAAAGTTTAGAAAATAGATGGCAGAGAGACAGAAGAAAGAAAGAAAAATAAATAAATAAAGAAAGAAAGAAAGAAAGAAAGAAAGAAAGAAAGAAAGAAAGAAA
>JAKSZT010054380.1:729586-750314 GCA_026826555.1 Tolypeutes matacus | reverse complement strand
AAAGAAAGAAAGAAAGAAAGAAAGAAAGAAAGAAAGAAAGAAAGAAAGAAAAGTTATAAAAATATGACAAAATGTTAAAAGTTGGTAAATTTGGGTATCTGGGTAGGGGGTACACTGGAGTTTTTTGTAGTATTTTTGTATTATGTGTGCAACTTTCCTGTAAGTTAGAAATTATTTCAAAATAAAAGGTTAAAAAAAAATGTGTCTGGAACAACATATTAGTTTAGATGCTCCTGCTATCGGCTGAACACAGTGCCTGGTGCACTGTAGATGCTCAAATGACATTTGTTGACTGGACTAAACAAATTACACTCTGGGGAGACAGTGTCTCTGTTAGTATGTCTAAAACAGAGGCCCTCAAATTTTCTGGTCTCAGGACCCCTTTACACTCTCAAACATTGAGGCCCCTGAAGAGCTTTTGTTTATGAAGGTTATATCTATCAGTATGTACTACATGAGAAATTAAAAGCGAATGATTTTAAAACCCAAGAACACAAGGACACACTCTATTTAGCCCTCTGAGAGAAGACGATGTCTCATATTTCACGTGGCCTCTGGGAGCTCCAGTGTACACTCGTGAGAGAACAAGAGGGTAAAGGCAGATAATGTCTTAGTATTAACTGTGAAACTGGGTTAACCTCATGTCCCTTCTCCTCCCGACAGCCCCCCTCATCCCCCCAAGATCCTGGAGCAAACTTTGAAAAGTGCTGGCCTAAAGCTTTAACCAAAAACTAAACTGTAACCAGTTAGAGGAAAAAAATTGCCAAAAAGAAGGGAGGTGTTTAGTGAAAGTCTGCAAAAGGGGAGCCAAACAGCAAACCAGGTCCCATGGTTCTTTGTCGGGATGCCCAGGGAGGGGATACGGTCATTGTGTGCTGAGGGGGTAGGCTGCCACTGCTCAATGCCACTCAACTCCTCCAATTCCTCCCCTTGTTCTTATCACAGGAAGAGAAGTCTGAACTCTGGGATTGTTGCCTTCTCAGTGTAAATAAGGAGATATGCATTCTGCCTTACACTTAACACCTAAGTCTGAGTGAATGAGTGTTGAACTATTGAACTGTTGGCACACTGCACACTGTGCCAGACTATTGGTCAGAGAGAGAAACTGAGATGTCGGCCCATCCCATTAGAGGTGTCAGGGTCACCAGCAAAAGCACGACTCACACAGGCTGTGACAGAAAGTCGCTGACTCACACAGAGAAGGGACAGTAAGTCCAGCTTCACTCATGGACATTGGTCCCCTGTGGCCAGTGGTTCTGATCCGCAGGCTGTGTCGGCTACTATTCTGATCTATACAAAACCCTCTCATGCAACAGTGGAAGCTGACTGCTCCTCCCCACCAGGAGCAGATACACCACGGGGCAGGGGTGCAGGGGGGCAGGGGAGCCAGGTGCCATAAAACACACCCAGTGGTCTCCAGTGAATGCTGCCATGTGCTTGGACAACAGGGAAAGGATGGGTTTATTTGTGGGTCCCAGGAAAAGGTGGCAGGCTGTGCTTGGACGGTCCCCTACAACACCTAGTAATCTGTGTCTGTCAGGGAACTCTAGACTCAGAGAGGAGCAGGCCGTGAACTTGATACCACACCATAGTCTGTCCTCTCTGAGCAAATGTGGGTCACTAACAGCGGACACACTGCTGTAGCCATTTCTGTCTAATGGCAACAATAACCGGGAAAACATGCCAGACATCTAGGAAAGTCGATGCTCAAATCTGTTGAGGTCTTTTTGCCAAACAAAAGAACAGCAATCATTTTAAGTGCTCATTAAACATGTCCAGTCTGACATCTACCCAGAAATATTTGATTAACTGGAGGTTTAAAATGCTCATAACCAAATAACCTTATGCAGAGCTTTGAAAATACAGGGCACCAGCCTTCGGCAACTGCCTTATCCGGAGTTTGCCACTGCCTCTTCCCTTAGGGGAGTGGCTGCCAGACATGAAATTGCTCAAGAAATTGTGTCACCTGGACCAAGTCCAATTCCCAGGGTGGAAAGAGAATGTTTCTCTCAGGGCAAAATAACATCATATCTTGTCGCGGCTCCTTCCTGTACCACAACCCTCCCGAGAGGCATCAGCAAAGTCTCAGAAAGCTTGGCTCCCACGCTTGGCTTGGCCTAGGCCCACTCCCGGGATCTAAAGAACATCCAGTTGGACAGAGTGGGTTCAATTCTCCTTGGGGAATTCCAATGTTTTTCAAACTCCAGTGGGCCTCAGCTGCGCAGCCCAGCCAACGCGCCGCCCCCACCCCTACCCCTGGAGCCCTGCAGTCTGTAGCACCTGCCATGGGGCAGCAGCACAACTGTCATTCCTGGCTGCCAAGGTCACACACAGCTACCTAAAGTACTCGATTCCCAAGGAGGTGTCAAACCCCTTTCCTACTACAGGTTAACACCCCCAGGGCTGGTTCCTTTCACTTTTTATGTCCTGGCTTAAGTGCTCCCTCCTCAGCCACCCCCTCCCTGAGCAGGCTTTCTAAATCAGCTTCCCTTGTAATTCTCTGCCTCTGCCCTGGTCTGTTCCTTTTGTAACACTCATCAGTCTGCAGGGGTTTTCCTTCTTTCTTCTCTGACTTGGCAATTAAAGTGTGATGTCTGGCCCAAGGTAAGCCACACGGCCTGTAGGAAGGACCACTGACCTCACGTAACCCTTGGAAGCACTGCCCTGGGTACATTGACCCACCTCACAAATGCGGGTGAGGGTGCCCAGGACAACAAGCCTGCAGGTGGTAGAATACATGGGTGGGGCAGTGGAGGTGCCAGGCACAAGACCCCTGGGTGGGCAAGCGTGGGCCCTCAGCCTGATGTGGCCGGCCTTCCACGAGCAGCCTCCTGTCACTTGTGTCCATCTGGATGCCATACCTCACATCGTTCCCCAACCAGTGCTCCACATCACACATGAGACGGACCCTGGCAGTGAGGGGGCTGCAAGCCATACAAACTGATGGAGACAGGGAGTCTGATAGCTTGCCCTCCTCCTCTTCCCTATCACACAGCCTCCCCAGTTCCCCTCCATTCTGCAGAATCAGGAACCAGCGAGAGGATGATTTTAGGTGGCACACTGAAGAATAAGTTTGTAACAGTTACATATTAATTTCACATTAGAAGACACACTAGCAAACCAAATGTGTGATTTCAGATATTTTTCTTTGCAAATAGATTTATTTAATTACATCCAGTGAGTTGATCTGAAGAGAACGATCCCAGCGCAGCAGCACTGGTGGTACACAGCTGCTCACCCCTGGGGACCCTGCACCACAATGGCTCTGCAGGCCCCTCCGACCCAGGACCCACTGGATACAGCAAAGGTCAGGTCAGGGCTGCCTGTGGGGGCCGTGGGATGCCGTCTTCCAACAGCATTCATCCTGGGGTCTCTCAGTCAACAAAAGAGGTCTTTTCTTAGGAGACTATGCTGCTAGTTCTAGAAAAACTAAAAAAAGATTCTCTACACATTGCTACAATATCATGTCATACTGTGATAGGAGCTGTAAAGGCAAAGAATACAGTGTCCAAATGAGTGACATTAAGTAGAATGAGAGGACAGCATCGAGGGAAGGCCCCTTGCCCTCTAAAGAAGGTAAGACCTGAAGGAAAAACAAGAATTAGGAACAGGCCATTTGTGCAAACTGTGTGTAGGGGTGAGGGGATTCGCAGTCAGATGGGACAGCACACGCAGAGGTCTGGAGCTGGGAGGGGGGCCGGCACATTTGAGAATCGTCCTGGTGGGCACTGTACCTTGATCTACTGACCCAGGGGACCATGTGCTGGGCGTGATTGTGAGTGGCCAGGCCAGACCACATTAGATCTGGCAGATTAAAGAAGGGAGTTTGGATCTGATTCTAGAAGCCATGAGAGGCTATTGAGGCCTGAAAAGAGAATCCTTAGAATTCTACTTGATGGCTGGGTGAAGAGCAGTGGTGAGGTGGCAGGAATGTAGGGAGATTACTGGGAAGCTACTGCATGGCCCCAGGAGGCAGCTGCAATGGGATGGCTACAAAGCATCCAGCACAACAGCAGGCACACAAACATTCTTCAGGGAGCCTGGTCCTGCCCTAGGCTTTGAGGATGAATGACAAACAAGACAAAGCTCCATGCTGTTGGGGCTGACATCTGGTGGGAGGGGCAACAGCAAAAAATTCAAGAAAAATAAGTGCTGCAATGACAATAAAACAGAAAGAGGCAGCAGAGAGTAACTGGGAGACTACGTGGGCAGTTAGGACGGCTACTCTGAAGAGGTGACAAAGGTCAAGAAACCGTGCACTTGTCATGGGCTCAGCAAGGCTGTCCAGCGACACTGTTAGTGTCAATACAAAGCAAGTACTGGGTGAAGACTTTGCCATCAAAACGGATTAAACGTTTTCCCTCCTGACTCTGTACGGTGGTCACACCTAGACACCCACTTTAAAGACTGGCAAGCTCCTGCAGACCTAGAAGCCCTTTGCACATGCCTATTTCCTTCTTTAAAAGCTGAGACTCAGGTCAACATGAACATAGGGAACCTCCAATGACCCCTAAATCACTTGATCATCTTGTGACAAAATCATGGAATAGGGTGGGGGAATGGGGAATTCATGCTTAATGGGTTCAGAGCTTCTATTTGGAGTGATGGAAAAGTTCTGGGAATGGGTGGTGGTGACAGTAGCACAACATCATGGACGTAATGAATGGGAGGCTTAAAATGGGAAATTCTGTGTTATATTATCACAATAAAAAAAAATCTGTATGGAATACTATGAGACAACCTGAAGGTTTATTTTTACCTGTTCTCAACTGCTAACTTCATGTACAGGAAGCAGTGAGAGGTAAAGTGCAGGGGCACAAGGCAGATGGCAGGTAACCGGCTGGCCCCATCACCGGGCAGCACTACGCAGCCTGGGGCGCAGGGAGAGAGGCCTGGCAGAGACAAGGTGACTGTGTGGTATAAAGGCAGACCCACAGACCCACGTCCCAGCCTCCTTTCTTTTTGTTTCCTATCTCCAGCATTTGAAGCATTTGCCTAATTATATCTGCTACACTGAATTATATCTTCTATCCATATTGGACCGAGAGTCCCCTGATCCCAGTCTCTCTTCTCTTCTTGTCTTATTCTTTCTTTCTTATCCACGGCTCCGTTTTCACGGACCCAGATCCTGACCGGCATCTGACCGGCAACATATGGCAACTGAAGACAAGGTTTGACGAGTCATGGCCTAAAAGTGGCCACAAACAACAGGTTCATTACATAAACTCTGCCATAAAGAACTGCATCCCCCAAAACAAGATAACAAAGTTATCTTTCACAGCAGTCCTGCACTCCTGGCTCCCCAGCCCCATTGAGCTGGTTAACGCCTGAAAACTTTATATAACATGTTACATTTCTTAGTTACTTAGGGGTACATTCTGCAACAAAATTTCATTCTGATGGATTTCCTGGGAAGTTATGTGGGTCATCTGAGGTTCTAAAGGCCCACTCCATTGCTGACATTTTCCTGACCACACGGAACGCCAAAGGATATCAGGAGGCTCTGAGGCTTCCCCCTTTCCTGCAAATGTTAGTGTAGAGATAGAGTTGTTTTTTAAGGACAATTCTGACCCTGCTTAGAGGAAAGTTCAACAAGGTGCTTCACCCATTCTATGCCAGCAGCCAGCACAGTGCCAGGCACAGGGGCACCAAATAAAAACATGTGTAAGAAGGAAGAAGGGAAAGGCAGGGAAACACCTTGGACATGGTTCTATGAAAGCCAGAGTTTTGATGAGATTCCTTAATTTACACCCTCAAGTGGTATTTAAAGCTTATAATTCTGCCCTTGATCTGCAATAAAATCATAACAGCAATCTCTGAGGACTGCCCTGACCCAATCAGCCTAAGACCACCAGGGACAAGCCTGAAGTTCAACCAAGTCAGGTGTCCTCACTCGCTGCAATGAGGTTCCTTGACAAACATTATCTGTAAGACTCACGGCAACTCTGAAGGTTCTTACCCTGATTTTCCTTGTGATGAAGCTAAAGTTCAGAGCAGTGTCCTTCCTCTAGGTTACAGAGCCAGTACACTTTGCCCACCTGACCCCAATCCCTCACAGAGAGCTCGTGCCCCAGGCCCGTGCTCCACCCACAACCTTTCCTCTAGATGTTTTAGGCCAGTGGTTGCCAATTTTTTTTTTTTTTTTTTTAATTGTAGAAGGAACCCTTTCTTCAAATAGAATCTTATACAGACCCAGTCACAAAGAAACAGAGATGGCGATCTGGGGCATCCATCTTTAGAACCACCCTCAGTGTTGCTGCATGCTTCTGGAAAGTTTAATTGGCTCTAACCTGGCAGGCCATCTGGATCTGCCACAACCTCCCAACTTCTTTCACCACTTTAACATTAAACAGTGCCTTTGAAAGGTGGGAGGGAAAAAGTGGACATTTTATTCAGGGACAATAATGTTCTGCCACTGCACAAGTGTATAGTCCCAGCACTGGCACTGGAAGAAAAAGAAATGGAGGTTGGAGCAGGAGGGAGTATTCAGTGAACACCATTTACATGATGGGGCCAAAGCTGGTGGCTCAAGGGACGAGTCTGGTGGGAGCTGAGGACAAACTAAACAGCCTTCAAGGTCAGGCTAAGCAGTTTGAGCTTTTCTTTTTTATGGAAAATTAAGTGGAAGAGTGATATGACTGTATCACAAATATGTCTGAGAAAGACCAATGAATGCTTTGGAGGGTTTGCTAAATTCTACTTTTAGCTTTTAAAAAATAGGTTGATATGAAAGAACGAAAACATCTGTGTACTTAAAATAGTAATGACTGCTGATTCCACAGTATTTATGTGGCCTGGGACCAACAGGGCAGGTTTTGTCCGGTTTTTCAACACTTTCAGTCAGAATCTGGGTCAATGTTTGCCAGCACATAAGCCTGGGGAGAAAGTCAATATCCACCTGCACAGCACTGGGGACAGACCACGGGTTGGCCGGAGTCCATACCTGGGCTGAGCGTGGGACGCTGGCCACACCCTGGGCGCTGTGTGCCTACTACCTGGCTACCTGCATGATCACAGTGTGGCGGGGGCTGTGGCTGGCTGGATGACCCCCTACAAGGAGGACTATTTTTCCTAGCCTCCTTCCAGCTATAGGTGGCCTGTCATCCGGTTCTGGCCAATGAGGTGTAAGTCCGAGCTAGTCAGCTGGGAGCGGCTTCTAGAAAAAAATTTGTCTTCCAGCCAGAAAGGGGCAGTCTCAGCTGACAGATCCCTCTTCCCTTCATCACTCCTCTTATTCCTGTCAAGGGCACAGCCAGGGTGCCTGGAGGTCCCGCTGCCATCTTGAGACCATGAGGTGATGGGTGTGAGGATGACAACATGCCAAGGACAGTGGCACAGAGAGGCCAGGAAGCACCTGGGTCCCTGGAGACATCTCTGAGCAACTTCACCTGCCATGGACCACCTCTCTCCAGATGCCTGTCATGCGATCCATTTAAGCCCCTTACTATTTAAGTTTCCAGAGTTCGTTTTCTGCTACTTTCAGTCAAATGCCTTCCTAACTGACATAACAGATTCTTGGGGTGACTCCCTGAGATTTCTTCAGCTCCAGAGTATATGAATTCTAGGGAATGGATATGGCTCAAGCGGTTGAGCGCCTGCCTCCCACATGGTGGTTCCCGGTGCCTCCTAAAAACAAAACAAACAACAAGCAAACAAATGAAAAAACTAACTTAGGGGAGCCGATGTGACTCAGTGGTTGAGCTAGCTTCCCACATACGAGGTCCCAGGTTCAATTCCCGGCCCTCGTACCTCAAAAAAAAAAAAAAAAAAAGGATATGAATTCTACTGGAAGAAATGGGATTTTCTCCTTTACATCACTCTTCCCAAAACACATGCAAAATTGCCTCCTTATAAAAACATAACTGCCACACACTTAGTTGTATGGTTCCAGAACAGATTAAAGAAATGTAGCAAAGCACTTTGCTTTTAAAAAACAAAAAAGTATAAATACATATCAGTATAAGAACATAAAACTCCTGAAAATAATACATTTCGGTGGCACTGTACCTTAGAAATGTTACTTGAATAACTCATGGAATGTCCCAAAGTCTTTTCATGCTGCAAGGAAACCAAACAGGTGTTAAGTTTCAAGTTTTGATTAAAATGTGCAAAGAACAAGTCATTGATCATAACAATCCTACTGACAAATCACTCTTTGAACTCAAATTTGCTGAGCGTAAACTATGTAATGAGCCACACATTAGACACTGGAGAAATTGGCAAAAATGAATACAACAAACTCTAAAGGAACTTACTATCTTAGCAAGGAAAGAATAGGAATTTGGAATTAGCTGTAACACAAACAGTCTTAAACACATTCAAGTGGAGGTACAGAGAAAAGAAACAGCATATTGAGTTGTAGGTGGCACAGTCCAAATCATGAGGAAGAAGAAGGTGGGGCAATTGAACTCACCTGGGTGACTGAGCTGTCAATGTGCCAAGTATTCAACAGGGACACTGTACTAGCTCGTCCTCCCCTCCTCCTGGACTAGAGAAGCTGGGAGTCACCTTACTCCCCCTACCCCTGCACTCAGTCACCAAGTCCTGAATCAAATTCTTCCTCTTCACTGTTTCTCAATCTCAAATCTCAACTCCATTTCTATTGTTAGTACCTTAGTTTAGGTCATCTTAATTTCTCACCTGATCTTTTTGCCTTTAGGCTGACCTCCCTGATACAGTCTGTCATACTAGGGCTTTCTAAAAAAGTGACCATTCCAGAACGTAAATCTAAATTTTAAAAATCAGAAAGGAACTTTCCCTGAATCCATGCACCCTTACTCTAAACCCAAATGAGTAAACTGCTAATACAAAAGGAAGAGAAGATCTTGTATTTTTGAAAGCATCTACATATTCTCTTTTCAGTTTACACATCATTTAGTAACCATGGGGAAGGGCAGAAAAAGGTGAAGATGTAATTGGCAGGTAAAATCCTATGGTCAGTCCTAAGTGCAGAGGAGCTAGTGGGTCATTTAAAACTTCTCCTATTCCATTGAAGCTCCCCTTGAAGAGAGCTAGCCATCAAGAAACTATTAATGTTTCCCTTCCTCTCAAGTCACCAAAATACACACTGCCCTTGACTTTTGTATACTTGGTTTTTGAACACATCGATATCCCTAAAATGCTGATGAAGAAATGTTCTGAGATATCATATGTGGCCTGCCAGCTGGCATTTCTCTTTTGGCAATGCTGCCACCTTTGTCTTTATAGAAATGTTTGTACAATCTTTTGAATATTTTATTATATTCTCTATTTTATAAATTTGAGTTGAAAACAGACATTCAGGCCTCTTAAATATAATACAATACATACATGGCTATTAAGTGTTTAGCCTCAATGGAATGTTCCTTGGTCTTAAGCCAGTCAGTTAGGTAATTATACAGGAAAAGAACAAAATTATAAAATATGCTCAAGAAAGACTGTTTCTAAAAGACTAGGCATAATTAAGAACTTCATTCCATCATTTTATTCAAGTATTCATTTGCTAGGAACGGAGAGACTCTTCTGTGCACAGGAGAGGTAAATCTAGAACCATACAAGTTTCATTCATGAGTCAAAGAATGCATATGAATAAAAGTAGGGCACTGCTGTGAAGACCGACTTAAAGGCTCATCTACTGGTAACTTACCACTAAATTTTAATTTAGTCTATGAAATTAAAACTAAGGTATCATGTGATTAGATTTTTCATACAGAAAAGTCAATTATAACAACTATCACATATCCACTACCTCACAATGAATGGCTAAGTCTGGCGTCATCTGGAAATCGACAGACGTTCTGAGATATTAAGAGAAGTAATAAATCAAACCCTAACTTTTGTGACATTCATTATTCCACAGAGAATGGATTTTGGGGTTGAGAGATACATAGCTGCTAAGCTAGATAACATTATATATCCAGGCTGAGAACTTCAAGGTACTCTATATTTTATAAACATAAAAAATTTGAAGAAGCAAACCTTTATTCTTTTTCCCTTGTTAGAACAAGTCAATATTTTGCATTTATAAAATCAAATAACCAGCCTTGAAAGATACAGATTTTTTTTTAAACTAGAGAAGTTTGAGGTTTACAGAACAATCATTCATAAAATACAGGATTTCCATATACTAACCTACTATAGCTTGCATTGGTGTGGTATGTTTATTACAATTGATGGAAGCACATTTTTAAAATAATTGTACTATTAACTATAGTCCGTGGTTTAACTTAGGGTCCACTGTTTGTGCATTTCCATGGATTAAAAAACTATTCTAGTAACATACATACAACCTAAAATGTTCACTTTTAATCACATTTAAATATGTAGTTCAGAGCTGTAAGTTAGGTTCACAATGTTGTGCTACCATCCCCACCATCCATTAGGAAAATTTTTTCCATCTTCTCAAATAGAAACTCTGTACATTTTAAGCCTTAAAGATACAGACTTTTCAAAGCCTGAAACCTGCCAATATTTAGGACAGCTTATCTACTATTTAGTTCCAAGAGACCATCTTTTTTTGTTGTTGTTCTTTTTTGATTTTTAACATTGTTATTTAACATTCATTTATTTGGACTTACAGAAAAAGTACAAGAGACCTATTTTTTAGAAAGCATATCTCAGGATTTGTTCAAGTTATTCTTCATTCCTTTCACACTTATTTCCCATGCAAATACCATATGCAAAGGAACTGTGAGAGGCACAGAATACAGACAAAATTAAATCTGATTCATAGCCCTGTGCCAATTTTGCTATAGTAATTGATACCACAGAACTACTTTGAAATAATGTTTTGATGAGGAATGTACAAACTAGGGAAAGGGTGAAAAATGACATTACAAAGCACAAACAAATTCTATCAGGGTGCAGGTAGGTGTCACCAGGCCATCCAATGGTCAGGAAGATATGCTTCCTTATGAGAAGAAAAGAAAATGTGCCAAACATCCGTGTAAGAAAATGGAATTAGGCATACCAGAAAGGAAAGAGTTTCAGTTCAGATAAAAAGTCAGCTTCAATGCCCAAGTGATAAACACCTTGGCCAATTATCTTTGTAAGATTATCATTATACAATCAGTTAATGTTTAATGGGCACCACCATCCTGTAACCCTAAGAGAGTGGAAAGCCTCACTGCACCCTCCTTCCTCAGGTAAGGCCCCAGGAGATGCCACACTGGGACACCACACACTGCCTGCTTTTCCCTCATCTCCTCCTTTCTTTGATGGGCTCTTTTCATCTGTACCAAACAAGGGAGCTCATCCAAACACAGCCTGTGCTCTCTTCTCATTTGTTGTGTCCCCCAGACCAGTGCTTCTCAAACTTTGTACACTTGAAAGTTATTTGGGGATCTTGCTAAAATGCATATTGCCATTCCTTATGTCTGTGGTGGGGATGAGATTTTGCATTTCTAATAAGCTCCCAGGGGACTGGTCCCCAGACCACACTTTAAGGAGAAAGTCTCTGGGGGACGGATGTGGCTCAAATGGTTGGGCGTCCGTCTCCCATATGGAGGGACCCGGGTTGGATACCCGGGACCTCCCGGTTAAAAAAAAAAAAAAAAAAAAAAAAGGAGAAAGTCTCATTCCAATTCCAGAAAGGCTATGAATCATTATTTAAAAAGCAAATTGTGACAACTATAAAAGTAAATTTCTATGTAAAGGATGACAATGAGCTCACAACTGTGTTCAAACAAATAAATCAATGAGCAAACAGACTGATACCTAGATTCGGAAAGACTGCGCCTGAGGGTGTGTGAAAGCATGGTTTCTTTAATGTAAGAAGTTACAAAGTCACAAAGATAAAGAGAAGCTCTGATGGAGAATAAGGAACATTTCACAATTTAATTATCTTTGTCTATGATGTTTTGCAAATCCATGTGTGGCTCCAATAGAATGTGCTTTGGGGATAGAATTTACAAATAGAACACAGAGAGACCAAACACTCTCTGGGAAGCAGAAGCCAAGAATTATCAAGACGACAATGGGGTGAAATACCTAAGCAGGTTTTTGAGATTCTGTATAAAAGAAGCAAACAGAACTTCCTGTGGGCATTCCCTTGAAACTGTGAGACACTGCTAACTGCCTGCGTACTGGGTAGCCACTTTCCTTCTCTCCCTCCAAAAGAAGTCTAGGCTTTGTTCTCATCAGCCATGGACCCATCTAAAAGTTCTCACTTTCCCAGACTAAGGAAAGTAAGGGTGAAATAGTAAGAAAGTTATTTCTAATGAAATTAATGTGGAACTTTTCCAGGAAAGCATTTTGCTTGCCCAATATAGGTGTTGCCCCGTTTTGCTGCCTTCCTCCTGTCTCCTCCAGTCTGCAATACAGATGGACAGCAGTCATCCTGGGACCATGAGGAAGAAAGGCATACACCAGCAGTTCTCAAACCTTTTGGTCTCAGGACCCCTTTATGCTGTTAAAAATTACTGAGGACCCCAAAGACCTTTAGTTTATGTGGGTTATATCTACTAATGTTTAAACTGTATTAGATGTAAATATATACTATGCTGCATTAGAAATTAAAACTGAGAATTTAAAAACATTTTATTTATTAATTCATTTAGTATTAACAAAAATAAACTCAGTTAATATAAGTAACACTTTGAAAAATAACTATTATCCCAAACAAAAACATGTAAGTGAGCAGAGCGGCAATGTTTTATATTTTTGCAGACCTCATTATTGTCTAGTTAATAGAAGACAGTTGGATTCTCATAGCTTCTGCATTCAATTCCTTGTGATATGTTACTTCGAAGTGAATTTTATATAGTTTTGTAACAGAAAAAGAATAAGTACTTTAATAGCCATTTCAGACAACTGTGGATAATAGTCTTCAATACTACACAAAAACTCAATGAGTAGTGTTTTCTTTTTCAAGGGTAGCTGTGATATGGAATCTGAAACCAATCAATGATCATTTTGTACTCGGTTACATTAAAATCCATTGGTCCATCTTGCACTTGGAATATATCTCTTACCCTTGCATGACTTTGTAACATCATGCAATGGTCACTTAGAAAATATGGGTTCACTGAGTTATTCAAATTTTCCAAATGCTAACACATTTCATTATACAATATATATTTAAAAACCCACATTCATTAATATGACCATCAATCCCATCAAAAGGGTCTTTAAGTATTAAAAAGCTATCAAGCTTACAGTGGTTGGTACAATTGCTCTCCTGGGCATTCATCCCCAAGAAATAAAAACTTATGTTCACACAAAAATTTGGACATGACTGTTTATAACAGCTTTCTTCAACCAGATGTCCTTCAGCAGATGAATGGTAAAGTGGTACATCCATACAATGGAGCATTACTCAGCAGTGAGAAAGAACTATTGATACAACAACCTAGAATAATCTCAGAGATTTGTTACGTAAAAGTCAGTCCCCAAAGGTTACATACTGTATGATTCCATTAATATAATATTCTTCAAATGATAAAAATTTCAGGATTCTGAAAGCAGCAAGAGAAAAGCAAAGCATCACATACAAGGTAACCTCAATAAGATTAAGTGCTAACCTCTCATCAGAAACCATGGGAGAGAGAAGAAAGTGGATGGTGTATTTAAGGTACTGAAAGAGAAAAACTGCCAGCCAAGAATTCTGTATCAGGCAAAACTGTCCTTCAAAAATGAGGGTGAGTTCAAAGACTTCAAAGACAAACAAAAAACTGATAGAATATGTTACCAAAAGACTAGAATTACAAGAGATACTAAAAGGAGTGCTGCTGCCTGAAAGGAAAAAACAAGGGCCAGAGACTTGGAGAAGAGTGTAAAAATGATTATTAAGAAGGGTAAGTTAAAGGGTAAACAGACAGACAATAGTAAGATATGCCAACAGAAAGCCAAAGGACAAAATAAAGTAAGTAATGCCTTTACAGTGAATACTGAATGTTAATGGCTTGAACACCCCGATCAAAAGCCACAGACTAATAGAAAGGATAAAAACAATACGAGACCTCTCTATGCTGTCTACAAGAGACTTACCTCAGACATAAGGACACAATCAGGTTAAAAGTGAAAGGCTGGAAAAAGATATTCCATGCAAATAGTAAGCAAAAAAAAAAAAAAAAAAAAAAAAAAAGCTAAAGTAGCAATACTAATATCAGACAAAATAGATTTTAAATGCAAAACTGTTAAAGGGTATGAAGAAGGTCATTATATATTAATAAAAAGGGCAATTCACCAAGAAGAAATAACTATGCTAAATATTTATATACCTAACCTGAGTGCCCCAAGATACATGAGGTACATACTGGCAAAACTGGAGGGAGAAATGGAAAATTACAGACCAGTATCTTTAATGAATATAGATGCAATAATGTGGTGTGTCTGTGGAGAATATGTTGGCCTGCTGAGTTCCACTTGGCACTGCACAGACTGCAATTTACAACTTAATCTCATGAAGGCATCAGGGTGAGCAAAATAAGCTAGACACAGGACAAATATTGTAGGACCTCATTTATATGAAATAACCCAAGTATGCAATTTCATAGATTCAGAAACTAGAATACAGTTTACCAGGGACTGGGTATGGGTGGGGAATGTGGAGTTAATGCTTAATGGGTACAGAGTCTGTGCTTGGTAAGATGGAAAAGTTTTGGTAATGGACGATGTTGATGGTAGCACAACATTGTGACTGTAATTAATCCTAATGAATTGTATATTTGAAAGAGGTTAAAATGGGAAATTTTAGGTTATATGTATGTTGTTAGAATAAAAATTAAAAAAAAAAAAAATTAAAAAAAAAGAACTCTACTACACAAATAGTAAACCCTAACATAAACCATGGACTACAGTTAATAGTATAATTGTTATAATATTGTTTAATTGATTGTAACAAAACTACCACACCAATGGAAAGTCTTAATAACAGGGAAAACTGTGTGTCTCTGTGCGTGTTTGGGGGGGTGGGGCAGTCTTTGGAAATTCTGTACTTTCTGTAAGATGTTTCTGTAAACCTACAATTTCTCTAAATAAAAGAGAAAAAAGAAGAAAGAAGCACTGTCAAAGTTATGAATAAGTGAGTTTAGAGTTCTTTTAAAAACTCTTCTGAAATAGACTGATTAATGTTTCATAAAAGGTTTCATATAAATGGTATGATTAGAATCATAGTCTTCCTTGTAATGTATTTATGAATCAATCTTTTCCAAATGCATTTTCCATTAAGTATTTCTCATTTTTTGAACATGAAATAGAGTTTACTGGAAACACATTAAAGGTCTTTGTATTTACTGTCAATTGCTTTTTAAATTACACAAACAAAAACTCTTTGTATCCAATAAATACATAAATCCTTGTTAATGAAAGAATCTAGATCAATAAAAATCAGAGTACATTTGTTATAAAAATTATTGCAAAGATTGTCTATACTTTGGACAGCACCTTATGAGCAAGTTGCCTCTGCAGAAAGGCCTTTAGCACAGAATGCATTAATGCAGGGGGCACGTTTATAGACCACCTACTACGTGCCAGGTTCTGTTTTAGGCATTTGGGAATGGTGACAAAAGAAAAGATGCCTGCCCTCCTGGAGTTTAAGAAATGGGTGTAGAAGCAGATATAAGAGTCAGTTTTCTATGGTTGTCTCAGAGCTCAGCATGTATACGGTTCAAGTGATGTTTACTTTAGAGTTTCAAAACTATAAATGTTATTTCACGATGAAATAAGTATATCCAATTTGGACCAGATCCCTTGTTCTTTTTTCATCTTTACTATTTTTGTGTCCCCACAGCTTAAGAGCATCTCACAGGCTCAGCAAAGTTAACCAAGGTAGCATCTATGCAAAATCAGACAGAGCAAATGGCAACATCAGAACATCCCTGCCAAATGAAAATATATGTCTTGTCTTACGTACACACATGGTAAATAACATCCACACACAGAACAAAGACCCTTTGTTACTGCTCCATCTTTTATGCATTTTTTCATGCTATGAGAAGCTAAAATATCTTCCCAGAATGAATATTCCAAAGAAAGAATCAAGGTGGCTTCTGAAAACAATACTTACTCTAGAAAAGAGCAATGGAGTCTTCAGCTATGCTCATTCAAATTATGAACTAAATTGTGTTTCTCACAATTTCCCGAAGCATAATTCCATAGTTTAAAATTACACAAGCAGTGCTTAAAAAGACATTTTATTTACACCAAGAGTAGGAGGATAACATGAAAAGAAATGCCTTAATTTATATATTTAAAATGGTGACTGGTTTAAGAATATCTTTCACAATTTTAAGGAACAGTTTTTTTAGAAACAAAGTACATAATGAAAACGGAATTAAACTGCTAAGCTTTTCCAGATGGAAACCTCAATATGAGGCACCCTTGAACAATGGCTCAGTTCTCGGTACTTGTTCAGTAAGACCAAGTGGCATCCCTAAAATCAGCCTGGCTGAGCTGCCAGGGCCCTTCTCCTACCTGAAGCCTCATTTCCCAGCAAGAATGCATCCGTGTATACAGGCTGCGGCTCCCTGGGCAGCATGGTCCCAGGCTCCACCTGCCCAGCTGCTGCCCTGCAGCAGCCTGCAGAGGCCTCTAGTCCTGTCCAAAGTACTCCTGTGATCAAACTGGACTGACTACTTCCTCCAGCTGATTTCCAAGGAAAGAGGGAGGGAATGAATAATTCATGAGAAGTCTATTCCAGCAACCGATTTCACCTCTGTCCTGCAGTCTCCCCCTAGCAATTTGTAATGTAAAGATTCTAAACCATGTTGGCATGCAAGGAATGAAAATGCAGTTCTCAGAATGCTACTCGATCTGTTTGCTCTTCTTTAATGCTGAACTATCACCCAGACTTACTTGGACGACTAAAAAGAAAAATGTAGAAAAGGCAAATGACTAACCTCAGACATCTGCCAGAACAATAAAATATCTTTTTTTCCCTACATAAGATCTGTGATACACAGTGGGTTCTGGTTGCAGGGAAGCAGCAAGGCGCTTCCCTGAGATTTGCAAGTCTGTATTTCCATTTAGCAAGACACCTCAGTTCCAGCAAACCAGAGAAATGGACCTCACCATGGGACAGGGGAGCTCCTCTGTGCATCAATGCCAGGAAGCAAATTACTTCAAAGGGGAATTTTCCTGACTGTCAGGCTATAAATAAATCTTTCATCTCATTGGTGAATTCTAGGAAGAACATGAGCATTCATTGTCATCATTTTGTCAATGCTTACACATTTCCACATACGACTACGAGTTCTCTGCAACTGAAAGCATAATTCCAAGATGAACTTGAACCAACAGGCTGTGGCAAGCCTGTGCTCCAACCATTTCGGCAGCCCCTCCATGAAGGCCAATCCTGCAAAGTTCTCCACTTGCTTTCCAGGTTTGTCATCATTACCTAACTGCTCCCAATTTTATTTCTTTTTAATTCTGCACTCACTGTATCTCCTGCTTTCTTCCAGAACAGATCTTCACTCTGTTCCTCTCCTGCAGTGTGTGTGCAGTGTCCCCAGGCCAGGTCTTCATCTGCTCATGCTTAACAGGAAAAGTTCTGTCTACAGCGTCATGTTGCGTCATGAATTTGCCCTTGATCCCCTTCCAGCTACGTTGTAAGCTGGTACTACACTCTAGCAGCTTTGTGCAGGTGTGTGTATGCTGTGAGGTGGGGCATGGAGTGCGGTAAAGGGAAAAAGGAACAGGCACAGCTGGGGCTAGGGCTACAGGAAGCCCTCACTGGAAGCACTAACCCTGCTCTCCCCTCCCAATCAGGGATATTGTCTATGACATTAGATTCCTTCTATGCCGCATAAGATTTCATTTCCACCAGGGTGGGTCAGCCCAGGTTGTCCTCTTCCTCTTTTGCAGTGATTCCTTTTCCTCCAAATCATGAGAGTAAGGAGACCAGGGATTCCTGTCACCTGGGACTTGCAATGTGCCCCTTCTTCCACTTCATTCTCCAAGATGTGCGTCACTTATATTATTTTAGTTTATTTTTTGAGTTGACCCTTTTACTTTAGATAGGGTTTAGTAGGGTTTTAGCAAGGCCTCAGAAAAAGGAATAAAATAAAAAAGTTACAAGAGTATGAGATTGTAACCCGGGCAGTGATAAAAAGTAATTGTGAAGCATTAACACACTTAAAAGAACATTCCCCAAATAGATGATTAGAAACAAAATAGTGACTGGTTATTAACAGATAGGTGATTTTCTCTTTTAACTGGACAATACAAAATCCAGTATTTTGTTGTCCTCCATTTTTTGTGTGCCAGGTTCTATTCAGATTGGTTACCAGTACAGAGAATCAGTTCATGCTAAGAAGCAGTGCATTCAGCTCCCAAGAACCTCATAACATACTGCTGTTCACATAAAGTCAGATCAGGTAAACAATTCTAAAAGACTTTGGCTGTGTCCAAAACTTCCTGTTCATGCTACTGAAATCCCTTCTCTTGGAGGTTTGGATTTCTGCTATTGAGTATGACAAGCACTGGAAAGGCTAAGTCAACCAGCAGAAGCGCTGAAACAAAGGCTCAGGTTAGTGCAAAGAGCAAGAGTTTCATCTCTTATCGATCCTGTCCTATTCTCCCCCACAAACCACCCAATTAGTTTCCCTTTAAATCAGTGATAAAGAACTAAATGTCAAAATGTACTAATGCTGCTTTTAATGGTGGCACAATATAGAAGTACAAGGATTCACTAGCTTGAGCTAAAAAGTTTTAAAAGGTGCCCATTTTTTTCTCAAGTAGTCTCACAATAGAAATATATTTCAGACTGCCAAGGCTATATAGACAATCTGCAAGATGGGATGGAGATTATTATTTGTATTTAATAAGGTAAAAAGGTTAACTGCCAACCCAGTGCTGAGATTGTACTTATTTGGGGGAGAAAAAATTTCTTTTTGTCTGGTGATGATTTTATTTTCCATATCTTTTAGTTGGGTGAGAAATAAAATGGAAATTTGCTTTCTCAAATTTTACATTTCCTTGTTAATACACGTTTTGTTTCCATAGGATGCCATCCATTAAGCCTGCAGGAGTCCTCCTGGGTATTTCTGAAATGTGTTGCGTCTGTGTGTTTGAGAGTGCAAACAGCCTGTCTTCTCATAACCTTTAGTTGTTGTTTGTTTTACTGTTAGACAAAATATTAGTAATATGCTCTTTCCATATTCCCTGCCATCAACCTATTAAGATTCAAAATCCTCATCAAATATCTGGTTTTAAAACTTTGGAGAAGATGGTAGTAGGAAAAAAAAAAAAAAAACTTCTTGCACAAACCATCCACTCCAGAAGTGTGGGGCCTATGCTGTAACTGTTTCCCTGTTAACACTCAATTTCCTCTTCAAGTAACTGACCTTTAAATTCTCTCCATATTAGATGGAAAGGGGGTGCATATGCTCACCCTTTTCCAAGGATAGTCCTCGTTTTCAAATTTCAGTTCTGTCACACAATAAAATCTCATTCTGTTCCCTATGTCTTTTTCAAAACTTGACAGAGCAGAGTCCTCTTTACTAGAGCTGTCTGTGCTTTCTCAGCTCCGCTTGTGTGTGCTCCGTGGACTTCCAAGCAGAGTGCAAAGGAGTATGGGAGCAGGCAGGACCCCAGGCTCTCTCCCAGGCAGATGATAACCCGGGGCAGCCTGGTTCCCTGTTCAGACAGCTCATCAGTGAGGAGGAAGACCCGCCCACGCCTTCATTATTCAAACTTGGTCGGCTCTCTAGTATGACTAAATAACATGGGAACGTATCCATTTCTAAATAAATACCATTGCATTATTTCTTCTAAGGATGCCTCAGCTCACTTGTTTCTAAGCCACATCAATCTCTCTAGGTTCAGTGATGGAATGTGGCTCCCTAGGTACTGTTAGGGTTATTTAAATATAAAGCTAATTTTATCCAATAGTCTCACAGTACTTGTTACTTTAGACATTGGTTTAGGTAGCTTATACTTTGTCAGCATTCATCAGTGCCTTAATTCTCAACACAACAGGGTGGAATCACCAATGAGATCATGTCAGCTGCAAACATTTAAGTCTGTGAGTAAGACAAAGGCAGACTCTGGAGGAATAAAAATACAGTAGTTATCTGGATATACAAGAGACTGAAAGACACTCTCCCTGGAAATACAAATATATAACAGAGAAGGTAGTTATTAGAGGATGTCTCATGTACACAGTCTAAATTGGATCTGATTATTCTCCTGTTACAAAGGAGAGAGTACTTTCAATAGGACATCTATAGACTAAAGGTAGTATGGCAATTAATTTCATTGCAAGACTGAATCAAGCTTTCTATATTTTAGAAAAAATTTTCTATTTTTTCATGGAAATTAGATACTCTTTACTAGTTTACAGAGTTAAAAAAAAAACTGAAGATCCCACATTTTAAAAGGCCTTTTTACTTAAAGCAGAATTTCTAATTGACAGATTTGGAAATCAGTCTGACTTGGACATAGTATGTATTCAACACGCAGATAAGATTTCCTCAATTCCATTACCTTGACATAGATCTGATACAACCTCAAAAAAATCTTATAAAAAAATTGCTTCAAAGCCCCCCTGAAATTGCAACAGTATAGCAAAACCACAAGTAAACAAACAATTGCCTGTTGGCCTGTGATTTCAAATACAGACCAAAAAGTCAATAGGCAATTTTTTGTGCAACCTTAAAAAACAAATTGTTAAGTTGAAATATCAAACCTGCACAGCGCTGGCCCTTCATAGAAGGCAAGAAACTGAGGCCAGCTTGGTGCTGTAGGCTTCCTTCAGGCCTGGCTGATGAGGAAGAAAAGGCCTTGGCGGAGTGCAGGCAGTGTGGGCCGG
>JAKSZT010054380.1:715595-726951 GCA_026826555.1 Tolypeutes matacus | reverse complement strand
TTAAACATTTTTTTTTTTTTTTAAAGATTTTATTTATTTATTCATTTATCCCCCCCCTGCTGCTTGTGCTCGCTGGGTCAGCCAACCACACCGTGCGGGTGGGCCCGCCCTCACCAGGAGGCCCCGGGAACCGAACCCGGGGCCTACCCATATGGCAAACGGGAGCCCCACTGATTGAGCCACAGCCGCTTCCCAATGCTGGGTTTTAAAAGCAAATTAAAAGGACCGCAGGGTGCCCAAGCTGACACAGCAAGAGACACAAGAAAAAAAAACATTATGAGAGACACAACAAAGTAGGGAACAGGGGTGCCTCAAGCAATGATGCACCTCCCTCCCACATCAGAGGTCTAGGGTTCAGCTCCCGGTGCCTCCTAAAGAAACAAGGAAGGCGAACAGACACAGAAAGTGAAAAACAACAAGGGGATAAGGATAACTAACTAAATAAAATAAATCTTAAAAAAAAAAAAAAAAGGAGGGCAGGAGACTGGGCACAATGGTAGTGAGAAAGATGGCATAAAAGGGGCACACAGTGGACATCAATTTCCTGATTAGTTTAGAGTGGAACTGTGAGTCCATTAGCATTTCACTATGCTGTTAAAATGATTTCTTATAGATTTTGCACATGCACAATTTTACCATGTTTCAATGTCACTTCCATTCCCCATCCCCAGAACGATAACAGGAATATAATATAAATGGAAACTTCTTCTCTAAGAAGTATTTATAACTGTCGTAAGAAACTAAAACTTCACTAGGAAAGAATTATGAACATGGTACCACTCTATATCTTCATGAAATTACTCTGCATTCTTAGTGTCCTCCTAGACAGACTGAGTTTGCAGTGAACAAATTTTTTACATATATATAACACAGGCAAGGACTTTCAACATTTTTTTCTATGATCAATACCAAACAAACCTAAGGGACTGCTGGGCAATGTATTAACTCTAAGTGGTAAACCAATCCCTCCAACTTTAAGTTCTCAATCTGTTACTTGTATATTAAAAATTATAACTTAAATTTTGTGAATTATCTATTTTCTCTATTGTCTCTCAAACTGTCACCTATTCTTTGACTCATGTCCTCATTTCAAGTATCTCTATGCTCTGGGTTTAAACTTCCAACTGACAGACCTATTCTTGGAGACCTGAAAACCTACATACGAACTGGTAAAGTTATTGCTCCAAAGACTAATCTCCCTGGCAGCTAACAGGTGCTGGACTCATACCACATTCCAGGTGTGCCCTAAAGAATCCCAACTGCTCTGGGCACTTGAGGTGAAAGACCTGATTACAGAGGGCCAGGCTTTCATAAGAACTCTAAAACATGATAAGGTAGTGGTTGCCAGACAATTTCTCTCAACTGTGAAGAAACACCAATTTCCAAAAAGAAGGTGGCTTCTTCCTAATTTTCAACATCAAAGTTAGACTACCCCAGAATACTTTTGGTTCTAGGATCACAGTGATATGTGAAATGTAGAATTGAGAGCCTGAAAGGGACACAGCGCAGGGTTTGCAGCTTGATGGCCTGTCTACCCTCCTCACTGCTGCCATTTCAACTAAGACCTTTGAACTGCTAAGATGGCTGCAATGACAGGTGAGCCAGTGCACTGTTGTCCTGGAGGCAGCAGAGTATAAAAGGGAGAACACTGACAACCCTGCCTGCCTTGAAATGGAAGCCCATTCATGGATCTTCCCTGCTGAGGCCACTACTCTGAAGACCCTGACCCCACTAACTTCTGCTTCCCAGGA
This sequence comes from Tolypeutes matacus, assembly GCA_026826555.1. NCBI lineage: Eukaryota > Metazoa > Chordata > Mammalia > Cingulata > Chlamyphoridae > Tolypeutes > Tolypeutes matacus. The sequence goes on along the minus strand of JAKSZT010054380.1, from coordinate 725,200 downwards.
TCTTTGAAACCTGCTCCCTCTAACGTTGCCTAGTACTCTGGATGAGGTGCCTGGTTTGCTCTGACATTTACTATATGTCTGTTGGATTCTTTCAGAAGAACCAGACTTCCATATTCCTAACAGGTTGCCCGAGGGCACACTGGGACCTTCAAATCCTTTCCTGTTATTGCTAGCTTTCATGATATTGCTGGCACCCTCAGGCAGTGGTACAGTGCCCACCTACACCCTTGTTGCTCAGAAGCCACAGCCAAAAGCATTTCCAAAGCTATAGGTATCGCATCGCATCGTTGCTCAAGACCAGAATGCTCACAAAGTTTTCACTTGTAATAAAATGTGCATCAAACACGAATTAAAACAATTAGCTTTCAAACTCTGGTACTTGTCAGAGGACATGGGGATCTTGTCAGTTTCACAACAAAAGAGGATCCCAAGGCTACTGAAGTGCTAACACGATGCTGGCAGATAGCCTGCACACAAAATCCTTTGCCAGCTATTACCAATGACTGCCTTATACTTTTTGACCTGCTACTAAATGGAAATTTGAATATCTGACTAAGAGTTACAATTACCACTTACAGCAGATGGAGTATGGATTAATGCAAACATGGACAGCATGGATAGTGTATTAGTCAGGGTTCTCTCCGGAAACAGAATCAGCAGGAGATATCTGTGAATAATATGGAACTCTAAAAGAGTCTCTCACGCGATCATGGGGACGCACAAGTCCAGGTTCCTCAGGCAAGCTGCAAACCAGGGACTCCGATGAAAGCCCGATGAAAGGTCGTTGATGAGTCTCTGGGAGAAGTTGCCTGTCCAATGACAAGCTGAGAAATTCTCTCTGAATGTTGAAATCACTTCCACTTTTAAGTCATTCAACTGATTGGATAAAAGCACCACCCATTGATGATGTAATCTCCCTGATTGATGCAGATGTAATCAGCCATCCAACGCAGTAAACTCACTGGTGATTGAGGTCCATAAATGCTCTTGTATTACAATTAGCCCAGTGCTTGCTGGAACAAACACCTGGACACAACTACTTGGCCGAGTTGACACATTAGCCCAACCATCACAGATAGCATGTGAGCTAAGAACCATTCTAGAGGCTACATAGGTGAGACTTCTGTTGATGAATAAGATATAATCCCTACCCATAAGGAGTTCATGCTCTATTACGGGATAAAAACAGGTAACAACAGTGTGACAGAATTAAGTAAGTGCCACTTCAGAGATACAGATACTAGTTTCTCTTCCTCTCTTTCACATACCCACCCCCCACAGTTACCCATAATGGAGAACACAGAGAAGGCAAAAGTGGAGTGGAGTTTGGGAAGCCAGTGAGTAGGCTGTTGCAATTTTCTAGACCAGGGGTTGGCAAACTTTTTCTGTAAAAGCCAGATAGTAAATCTTTCAGGCTTAGTGAACCATACAGTTTCTGCCACAACTATTCACCTCTGCTGTTGTTTGGCAAAAGCACTGATAGCACAAAGAAATGAGCATGGCTGTCTTTCAATAAACTTTAATAATGAACACTGAATTTTGAATTTCATGTAATTTTCATGTATCATTTAAAAATGTTAAAACCATTCTTTGCTCACAAGACATATAAAGACAGGCAGCTGGCTGGATATTGCCCACGACCTATAATTTGCCAGCCCCTGTCTTTAAAAGGGCAGTAGCACCAAGAAAGGGAGAAGGGGATGGACACAGAAGATATACTAGAGGTAGAATCAGTAACACTTATTGATCGCAGGAGTAAGGAGGGCAAGAGAGTCAAAGCTCAATCCTCAGTTTCTAGCCCAGATGACTAAGAGGCAGTGTCTGAAGTGATGAATGCACAACTATGCGAGTGTACCAAATAGCACTGATTGTACGCTTTGGTTGGATTTATGCTTTATTAATTAACATGTATCAATAAAATGATTTGTTTAAAAAATAAAATAAAATTAAAAAAAAAAAAAAAAAGAATAGTAGTGGGGGTGGGGTGGAAGACAGAAAATCACCTTCACCAGTCTTTCTACAATAAATCTGAATTTAGAATGTTAAGACAGGGAAAGAAACTGCCTACGCATATATACAGTGATTTGAGGATTCCTCCAAACCAATAATTCCAGTGAGCTGATACTTTCATTTCCTTGGACAATGCAGCATATTAAGATTAAGGGGGGGTGCCTTTTTTTTTTTTCAGAGTGAGGGATAAAGCTACCGTGAAAGGAGATGCTGGGCTGCAGCATACATGAAAGGTAAAGATGAGAAAACCTAAGGTATAGACGTTTGATAGCATGATTTCAAAAAACCTACACAAAGAAAGAAAGTTTAAAATAAAACAAAGAAAACCCAATCTAGTCACCACTTCCATTTTGGACATTGTGCTAATGTGTAAGGTAAGTATGTCATCCATGATGAGCAATAAGCACATTTTAAAAATAGAGTTCTTTGTTTTAATAACTGAGAATATAGCTTAACCAATGTTTGTTTACATAACCCTAACTCTAAGATAATATAAAGACTTTTGGGATCAGATTTTAAAATATCTGAATAATTCACCCATTGGCCTTTATTTGTAATCACTGTTTACTGTGTTAAAAGAAATAAAATAAAATAGAGTTGCTATGGCTAAGAGATTTCAAATGGAATCCGGAGGTCATTTTGGAGGTTACTCTTAGGCAGGTCTCAGCTAGATATCACAAACTGCCAAAGTATGCAAAGCCTCAAGCAACAATGTTCCTCAAAGCCCCAGGGACATCCGGACCATAAAACAAACCACAAGAAAAAAACTCAGTTAACTATCTAACCTGAAAGACAACTGGAGTACCCTAAAGATCCACTAAACACAAACAACTTGTCTAATTTTTTTTTTTAAAAAACACTTGCCCGGAAATGCCAAGACAGGACACCATTTGGGTTGTTCCCTGAATCTATGTTCCCTGCGTGTGCAATTCTAAGACCCCCAAATAAGTGCCTTTGTCTCCTTTCAGCTTAGTATATTTATTGGTTGACAGCTGTAACCCTGGTTTTATCTCATGTTGACTTCAGAATATTTTTTAATATATGTTGAAGGAAAACAACTGCCAGCCAAGAATTTTATATCTGGCAAGACTCTTCCAAAAATGAAGGAGAAATTAAGACATTCCTAGATAAACAAAAGCTGCAGGTATCCATTTGGGTAATTATAAATGCCAGTATTATGGTATTATATTGTTTGGTATGTAACTCCACTTCTCCCTACAGGTGCTAAAATTCAAAGTCATAAACAATAAGTCTAGGTTTCTGGATATACACTGTACAAAGATATAAGGGGTAACAAGTACAAAAAATGGTGGGGAGACAGAGGAGTATAGGAAAAGTATATGTGCATGCTACTGAAGTTAAGGTGATATCAAACCAAATATGATTATTATATATTTAGGATGTTAAATTATTTTTTACTGTACAACGAAAAGAGGGAATCCAATTGTAAACAATGGACTATAGTTAATAGTACAATTATAAAAATGTTCTTTCAATAATTGTAACAAATATACCATAAGAATGCCAGGTGTGACTAATAGGGTGGTATATAGGAACTCTGTATTTTATGTATGATTTTTTTCCTGAAAACCTACAACTTCTCTAATTAAAAAATAGATATAACCTATCTTTGTGACTCTTCCAGGGACACTTTAAAAATGTATATTCTGCTATTGTTAGGTGGAGTCCTCTATAAATGCTGAATAGATCCCGTTAGTTGATGCTGTTGCTTCATTGCATACTAATCCAACGCCCTCATTTTCAGAGGAAAACTGGAAGCCAAGAGAGATTAAAACAGTGTGAGAAAGTGGTTAAACCAAAACCACCACTGGAGTCCTGAACTGTAGCCTAGAGCATTATTTTGACACATTATGTAAGCAACAGGAAACATACTAAATACTTAGCTTCCTGTTAATCAAATCTGGGCTGCCAAAACATGGGATTCTGTGATCAGGAGATATGAGCCTGTATACTACAAATAATTAGGTTCTTAATATAGTTTTTGATGATTCTGAAATTAGCCTAGGCCAAACCTTATCTCCAAAGAACATGCTACAATGACCTCCTTAATACACCCAGCCAAAACAAGACAAGACAAAACAAAACAAAAAACTGTAGAAAAATAAATGAAAATGTACAGATAACTGTCCTCACAGCTACTCAACCTTCATGCAGAAAAGTCTGTATTTAAACCTTTATCTGAGGCTGATACCCCTTGCACAAAATCCCTGAGAAGCTCTCAACATTGTACTGGAAGTTGTTGCTAGAGCAATCAGGCAAGACAAAGAAATAAAAGGTATCCAAATTGGAAAGGAAGAAGTAAAACCTCCCCTATTTGCAGATGATATGATCCTATATACAGAAAATCCTGAAAAATTTACAACAAAGCTCCTAGAGCTAATAAATGAATTCAGCAAAGTGGCAGGGTACAAGATCAACACCCAAAAATCAGCAGTGTTTCTTTACACAAGCAATGAACAATCGGAAGAAGCAATCAAGAAAAAAACCCCATTCACAACTAATAAATTAAATATCTAGGAACAAATCTAACCAAGGACGTAAAAGGACTTGTACACAGAAAACTCAAAATGTTGCTAAAAGAAATTAAAGTCTGAAATGAATGGAAGGATATTCCAGGTTCATGGGGTGGAAGACTAAATATTGTTAAGATGTCAATTTATAGATTCAATTACAATCCCAACCAAAATTCCAACAATCTTCTTTCCAGAAATGGAAAATCCAATCATCAAATTTATATGGAAGGGTAAGGGACCCCAATTAGCTAATGCCACACTTCCCCATCTTAAAACTTATTACAAAGCCACAGTAACCAAAACAGCATGGTACTGACATAAAGACAAACATATAGACCAATGGAATCAAACTGAGAGCTCAGAAATCAACCCTTACATTTACAGCCAACTGATTTCTGACAACGTGGCAAAGACTACTCAATTGGGAAAGAACAGAAGAAACAACAAATGGCGTCGGGAAAACTAGATCTCCATTTGTAAACACACACACACACACACAAACAAGGAAGACCTCTTACCTCACACCATATACAAATATCAACTCAAAATGGATGAAAGACCTAATCTATTAGTCCAAAGCTAGTACTAGAACTTTCAAACTCCTAGAAGAAAACATAAGGAATCATCTTCAGGACCTTGTATTAGGCAATGGTTTCTTTTCTTTTTTAAATTTTTTAATTTTTAATTTTTAAAGAAACTTTAGATTATATAAGTGTTACATAGAAAATATAGGGGATTTCCTGATATGGAAAATGTGACAAAATGATAAAATTGATGGATCTGGGTATCTGGGGGGTAAGGGGGATGTTGCAGTTCTATGCATGCAGTGTGCTTTATTTTTTTAACTGTCCTGTAAGTATGAAATTATTTCTAAATAAAAAATTTTAAATTAAAAAAAAGGGGGGTGGAGATTCCCATATCCCCTCTCCCCCTCCCACACTTTTCTACATTAACAACATGGTTTCTTAGACTTTACACCCAAAGCACAAGCAACAAACAAAAAATATATATAAATGGGACCGCATCAAAATTTAAAACGTTTGTGCCTCAAATGACTTTATCATGAAAGTAAAACGAAAACCTACACAATGGGAGAAAATATTTGGAAACCACATATCCAATAAAGGATTAATATCCAGAATATCTATAGAAATTCTTCAACTTAACAACAAAAAGACAAACAACCCAATTAAAAAATGGGCAAAAGATCTGAACAGACATCTCTCCAAAGAACATAGACAACTGGCCAGAAAGCACATGAAAAGATTCTCAACATCATTAGACATTGGGGAAATGCAAATCAAAACCACAATGAGGTACCATCTCATACCCATTAGAATGATTTCTATTTAAAAGGAATATAACAAATGTTGGAGAGAATGCAGAGAAACAGGAACACTCATTCGCTGCTGGTGGCAATGTAAAATGGTGCAGCTGCTGTGGAGGAGAGTATGATAGTTTCTCAGAAAGCAAAGTATAGAACTACCGTAAGACCCAGCAATCCCACTACTATATATACCCCAAAGAATTGAAAGCAGGGACTTACTTGAACAGATACTTGCACACAGATGTTCATAGCAATTCACAATTGTCATAGGATGGAAGCAACTCAAGTGTCCATCAACCAATGAATGGATAAATAAGCATAAAAAGAATGAAGTTATGATATGTACAACAACAAGGATGAACCTTGCAGACATCATGATGGTTGGGTGAAATAAGCCAGACACAAAAGGACAAATATTGTATGATCTCACTGATTTGAAACAATTAAGTCTCACAGAGTCAGAATCTAGAATATGGTTTACCAGGGTATGGGATGGGGATAGGGAATGGGAAATTGAGGCTTACAATGTACAGGCTACCTATTTCGAATGGTGGAAATATTTTGGTAATGGATGGTGGTAATTGTAGCAGAACGTTGTGAACACAATTAAGAGCACTGAAGCACATATCTGAATATGATCGAAAGGGGAAATGTTACATTGTATATATGTTTACAGAATAAAAATTTTAAAAATAAAAGTCCATGGAACTACTCTACACAATGAACACTAAGCTAAACCATGGACTTTAATTAATAGTACAACTATAAAAATGTGCTATCACCAATTGTAACAAATGTTCCATACCAATACAAGTTGTTGTTGTTGGGGTGGTATATGGGAATCCTTTATTTTCTATATAATTGCTCTGTAAACCCATAACTTGTCTAATATAGCAAACACACACACCAAAAAAACACTCAAAGTAAACAGAAGAAAGGAAATAATAAATATCAAGAAGAAACCGAAAGCAGAAAAACAACACAGAAAATCTTGGAAGCAAAAGATGGCTCCTCCAAATGATCAATAAAATTGACAAACCTCAGGCCATATGATCAGAGAAAAAAGAGAAGGCATATAAATGATCACTATCAGGTAGGAAAACAGTGACATCCTCAGAGATTCTAAAGATATTGAAAGAATAATAAGGGAATATTATAAACAACGCTGTGCCCATAAATTTAACAATGAAATAGGCTAATTCCTTGAAACACAGTAACTACTAAAGCTCACTCAAGAAGAAATAGATAACTTGAATAGCTTTGTATCAATGAAAGATTCTGGAACTATAATTAAAAACTTTCCAGAAAAGAAAACTCCAAGTCCATATGACTTCATTAGTTAATTCAACCAAACCTTTAAGGAAGGAATAATATCAATTCTATACAAACTCTAATTATTGAAAAGGAAGAAATAATTCCCTAATCACTGAATGAGGTCAACACTTCTCTTATAACAAAGCCAGACAAAAGACAATATAAAGAAAACTACAGACCAATACCCTCTTAAACATAGATTCAAAAATTCTAAACAAATTTTAGGGATTTGAATCCCCAAACATATAAAAACGATAACACATCAAAACCAAATGGGGTTTATACCAGGAATAGAGGGTTGGTTTAACATTTGAAAAATCAACTAGTCTACTTCATTATGTTAACAAATTAAAAAATAAAACCATAATCTCAATAGACACAGGAAAGTCATTTGACAATATCCACATTCCATTCCAGATCAAAACTGTCAGCAATTAGGATCAGAAGGGAACTCCCTCTTCCTCAACCTGATAAAGGGCATCTACAAAAAACATGCAGCTAACATCATATCTAATTTTTTTTTTTTTTTTTTTTTTTTAAGTTTTATTTATTTACTTTATCCACTTTAAACCCCCCCTTCCCCATTTGCTGTTTTTGTGTCCATTCGCTGGGCAATTCTCTGTGTCTATTTCCTGCCAACTCTTATCCTCCTCCTCCAGTCTTTACCAGGATTCGATCCTGGAGACCTCTGCTGTAGGAGAGAGGTGTTCTGCCACCTGCGCCACCTCAGTTCCTGGTTTTCAGAGCTTTCGGAGCATCTCGTCTTGTCTCCCCTGCGTCTCTCTCCCGGGGCCTGGCAGCTCACCGGCACACAGAGCCTGGCAGCCCATGCGCCTTCTATATATATATTTTTTATTTTACCAGGAGGTCCCGGGGATCAAACCCAGGTCCCTCCATATGGCAGACGGACGCCCAACCATTTGAGCCACATCCGCACCCCAATATCTAATGTTGAAAGAATAAACGTTCTCATTCTCTAAGACTAGAAACAAGACAAGGATGTTGGCTCTTACCACTTCTAGCCAACATAGTAATAAGAATTTTTGCCAGGGCAAAATGGGAAGAAAATGGAAGGGAGGAAGAAGAGGGAGGGAGGAAGAAAGGCATTCATTTAGAGAAGGCATACGTAAATTTTCTTTATTCACATATGAAATGATCACCTATGTAGAAAATCTAATGGAACTTACCAAATCCAATGGAACCTACCAAAAACCACTGGATCTAGAAAGTAAGCTTAGCAAGATTGCAGGATATCAGATCAATATATAAAAATCAATTGTATTTCTAAGTACTAGCAATGAAATTAAAATTAAAATAAAAAAATTTTTTGAATTTATATTTAAATTAAAAAAACAATACCATTTATGATAACGCCAAAAATATAGGATACTTAGGGATAAATATGACAAAAGATGTGTAAGATCTGTGCACTAAAACCTGATGGAAATGTTAAATGGTACAATCACTTTGGGAAACAATTTGGCAGTGTCTTAAAAAGTTAAACATTCATCTACTATATGATCCAGTTATTCCACTCCTAGGTATTTAGCCAAGAAAAGGAAACATACACCCACATAAGGACTTGTACATGAATGTTTACAGCAGCTTTATTCATAATAGCCCAAACTGAGAACAACCCACATGTCCAATATGTCCATCAAGAGGAGAACAGATAAGCAAATTGTGGTATATATGTACAATAAATACACATAGTTAGCAATAAAATGAGCAAACTATTGATAGACATATAACTTGGATAAATCTCAAAAGAATTAAGCTCAGTGAAAGAAACTATAGAAAAATGACTCCATCTATATGAACTAGAAAATGCAAACTAATCTATAGTGACAGAAAGCAGATCAATGATTGCTTGGGGAGGGGGAAGGAGAGAGGAGGGAGGAAAGGAGAGAGGAGGGAAGGATTACAAAGCAGCAAATTTGGGGGTTCAGGGGTGCAACATATGTCAGAACTTATCAAGTGAACACTTTAAATATACGCTATTTTATGTCAATACAATATTAGACCTCAATAAAGCTGTTTAAAAACAAAACAAATTGAAACAAAAAATACTCTCGAAAACCAGAAAAGGCATTATGGGATCATGGGCAAATGCAAGTCCAGATAAGAAACTTATCAAAAAGCAATCAAAAAAAAAAAAAGCAATCAGATGGCAATAGATCAATTAAGAAGCTCCTTGGGAGATCTTGATCATGTCATTTAATCAATTTGTGCTCATTTAGTCATCTTTCAGAACACTGGAGAAACAACCGAATTTGTTTTTAGGATTAAATAAGATAAATGTGCCTGGATAGGATTTTTTAATGTAATGCTTCCATAATTTGTTAAGCTGTCTTCTGTCTGTTATTTTATTTTTGAAGTTGAAATAAAGTTAAAAAAAAAAAAAAAAAAAAAAAAAAAAA
>JAKSZT010054380.1:674098-715495 GCA_026826555.1 Tolypeutes matacus | reverse complement strand
ATTTTAAAAAAATTTAAAAAAAAAAAAAAAAAAAAAAAAAAAAAGAACCTACTTGGACACAGGAAGAAGCCAGATCCATCATGCTGAGTCAGCAAAGTAGAATGGTTTGGAAAAGGCCAAGCCCAAGGAATCTGAGTACAGAACAAACTAATGGAAAGAATCTGGAAAAATACAATAGCCATGAAAATATGGATATTTAAAATTTCTACCACTAATCCCCAAGGCGACCACAGTGCAGAGTTCATCATTAAAGATAGAAGAAAAGATTTCAGAATTCAAATAAGACTAAAAGGTTCATAAAATCCCCCAGAAGAATGAAAGGAAGCCATCAAGATACTTACCAATAACTCTTTAAGCTATAGGAAAAAGAAAACATTCTCCAAAAAACTAGAATTAAAGAATAGATTTTTTTTTTTTTTTTAAAGAATACACATCACCACCACATGTGGTTTCTCAATGCAGATCAGGGTCTGGAAGGCAATGGGCCAACACCTATACGACCCTAAGAAAAAAAAATATTTCTCTTAACCAGTTCCTAAGTGACAGCAGCAGAAATCCCTTTATTAGGGATTCCTCTTATCTCCACAGTGGTCCCCATATCACTGACAAGGGACGCATCCTTTCATCTCTCAACACCACTGACTATCGACTGCACTCAAGTCATTGACACTTCAGAAGATGGGCTCATGCAAGGGCTACTAGAGAGAGTCCTGTATCCGAGAAGCACAGGTAAAACTGTGCTTCAGCTAATAGGTGGATTATTTGATTGTGGTGACCTCCTGGGTAAAATGCAAAGCTCCTCTCTTCTCACAGGATGTACAGGACTAAAATTGCTAATGATATATTTGCACTGTTTCCTATTAACCCAGAGGTTGTGGGATAAATTTCATAATGACAGCTCTTAGATAGAAGATGGAGGTGGGTGTGTATGGTAGGGATGCCTCTGCTTAGCTTCTCTTTCCCTCCTCTGGCCTAAAATCCAAGCACATAAGGATCAGAAACTGTACTGAGAGTCTTTGAGTTGAACTTGCAGTGCCAGAGGGACTGAATAAAGGAAAATGGGCTCCAATGGACAAAATTTACCTGCCACACCAGTCATGATACTACACTGCATACTCTGGAAGCAAGCAGATTTTCAGTGAGGTGCTGGCTGCTCCCAGAGCTCTCCTGGGGCCCAGTGAGCTCCTGTCTTAGCTGCTCTTAATGCCCTGCCGCCTTGCGTCTCCTCAGCACCACGATTCCCTGAATTGTTGTGTTGCCAGCACGTTTTCAAAATGTTCCCCACACCAAGGTGGAACATCATAGTCCCTTTCTTCCCAATACCAATCAAAATTCCAATTCTATGAACACGGCTGGTCAACACTATTTATTTAAACCTTAAAAAACCCATCCAACAGATCAACTCAATAAACATTTAAACATAAAAACATAAACATAAAAAGAATTTCCCTTTTTGGACTAAAATTGTGGACATCTTCCTCTCTGGCAGCCATATAGACCACTATTCCAAACAAGTTTGTATAGCTTCCTCATATACATTTCAAGAAATTCCTGCCTCTGGTATCTAAATTTGTCATTACAATGAACTGGCAACCTCTACTTAATAGTCAAGCACTAAGACTAAGGAAACGTTCTAGGTGGGGGTATTTAAAAATCCAGATGGGCTAAGAAGAGTTACAAGAAAAGACTATTAATTTAAATGAATCTTCAACTGAGTATGAGAAAGATTATCTGGGGGTATTCTCCCAGACCTAGAAAGTCGAGGAAAAAGTAAAATACTGAGAACAATAATACATTCACAAACCATCTATCCCACCACCACCCTCAGGCAGCATTTCAACCAATTCTGGCTGCACTCCTCCCCCGCAAGAGCACAATAAAACAGAAAGAGTATAGGTTGACAAGGCAACGAAAAAAGGCTCCTGGTAATTCTTATGGGACCTTCTTCAAAAACTATGATATTTGGAGCGGATGTGTCTCAACTGGTTGAGTGCCTGTTTCACACATGGGAGGTCCTGGGTTCTATTCCTGGCCTGGTCCCTCAAAACAAACAAACAGATATGATTGATTTGTAAAAATAAAGAAATAAATATTTATGGAATAATGGAAAGAAAGATGCTCCATCAACTATAATGATTCCAATTCAAACAAGACTTAACTAATTCCAGATTTTATAAGAGTTCTTTACAGAAGTAGAAAAAGATTACATTCAACTCTAAAACAGGAATGCTATGAGAACTAATGAGCAAATGTTTGTAAAGACAAAGTATAACATAGAGAGTCACACCTGATTCTGCCCTTTCCTTCCCTACCCTCAATCATCAAGCCCAATGGATTCATAGACTAAAATAACTCTCCATCTCCACTGTCCCTATCCTAGACTAGGTCATCATCACCTTTTCCCTAGGCCAAGGATTGGCAAACTATTGGACCAAATCCAGCCTGCCATCTCTTTTTGTAAATAAAGTTTTATTGAAACATAGGCTCATGCATTTATATATTGTCTTTGGCTGCTTTTGTACTACAATGGCAGATTTGACTATCTGTAATAGAGACTGTCTGGTCCACAAAGCCTAAAATATTTATCATCTGGCCATTTACAGTAAAAGTTTGCCAAACCCTGGCTTGGGCAGGCTATTCAATAATCCTCTTACAGGTCTCCCCACAATCCCTTCAATTCATTCTCTAAACAGCAGCCTGAGTGAAAGTTTCAAGAATACAAATCTGATCATTCTTCTGTAAAGATAAATCCAAACTCCTTAAGGTAACTCCTGCTAACTCTTCCAATCTCCTATCTTGCCATCACCCAATTTGTCCTTTATGCTCCAGCTTTTCTAGTTTAATTTCTTCAAACACACTTTGCTCTAACCTTTGGGCCATTAGCATTTTATATTTCCCCTATCCAGGATGCTCTTTTTTCTTCCTTTCTCCTAAGTAACTCCAGGTCACTGTGCAGGTTCTCCATTTAAGTGTCATTTTCTCCAGGAAATCTTTCCTGATCCCTGGAGCTGAGACTGGATGGGGGAGACGGGGACAGGACTGAACATTCCCCATAACTGACTTTCACTGACTTTAAAAGTATTTAATTGTCAGGCTTCATGACCAGATCACGAGCTGGATGAAGGCAGAAAGAGGCTCTGTCATGTTAACTATAACATCCCTGTATCAAGCAGAGAGACTAGTACGTACGAGGCACTCAATACATTTTTGTTCAACTAAACCTGCACCAGATTCTGAGACTCCAAAGAACTTTGCCTCAGCAATTTACCAGAACTAATCGGGTGGACTTAACCAATGAAAGATAAATTAGTCACTTAAGACCACTTATAAGCTGAATAAGTGGTCTTTTTGCCCAAATCTGAAAACCTAGAAACCAAACCAAGGAGAGTTTCTTCTGAGCACAGCTATCAACACTGTGTGATAGCTGTGTGACCTGAGAGAACACCCATGTGCAGGGCTTAAGTATGGTTTTAGATGATACTTAAAGAAAATTTAATAAAAAGTAAAACTAAAAGGCATTCTCCCATTACCTGTTCTTCCCTCTCTTTTTCTTTGGTCTTACTTCTGTAGGGTCTAGCAGAGGTGGCATCCTGGGAGGGAATGGCAGAGGCTGGCTGCAGTGGCATGCTCATCCCAGCCTCTGGTCTGGTCCTCCCCTTTACGGATGAGGGTCTCCACTGCCAGAGTCATTTTTGGGCCATGGACTTCAACCTTAGAGAGGAAGAGAGAAATAGTAAGAGAAGAGAAATGCTGTTGACGTAAAATATTTCAGATTTCGAACAGTGAGATCTGTATTTTATATTTATATTCATCTTCATGTTTAAATAAGTTACAATGTCTGGCATAAATGCTTGTTCTTCAAATACGAGAGAAGATGAACATCCAAGGGAAAAATTCTAACATTTTTCTCATGAAATAGGATGGGAGCACCTGGGAGAGGCCTGTGGCTCAAGTACACGTGTAATCAGCAGTGCCATCCTTTATAAGAATATTTTTGAAGAAAAACATTTTTCTTGAACAAGCATTCATCCTGATACAGCATAGTGACCTTTCTTTAAAACTGCTGCTCTGAATCCACATAATGTATAATAAGAGGTTAAGACATCTAAATCAAATTCAAGATTTCTATGATCTATGCTTCACCTTCCAAAAGTCTAGACTTTCTAGACCAGGGGTTGGCAAACTTTTCCTGTAATGGTCCAGCTTTTCAGGCCGTATCTTTGCTTACTGAGCTGTCACTGCAGCGTGAAAGCAGCTGTAGACAGCATGTAATGAATGAGAGTGACTATAGTCCAATAAACCTTATTTACAAAAACATGTGGTAGGCTAGATTTGGCCCACAGGCATACTGGGCCCTGCTTCTAAAGAGTTTTCTAAGGAAGATGGGGGTCATTATGGGCATTGATGTGTTACCTGGCCACTTGGGAGCCATGACAATGCTGCCCTTGGACAAAACATTAATGCTATAGATCAAACTGTCTTCAATAATTCCAGGCACTCCTGCCCCTTTTCTGATTTTCTCCTACATTCCACCGAAGTGTCTAGTTATTGAATTCGGTGTTCTCTCTTTCTCTTTCTCTCTCCTCCCCTTATTCCACTGAGATCTATCAAACTCTGAATACAAAACACATTAAATATAAATTATATGGGAAGCAGATGTGGCTCAAGTGGGTGGACTCCTGTTTACCATATGGGAGGCCCCGGGTTCGATTCCTGGTACCTCCTAGTAAAGGCAAGCCAACAGCCCGCGCAGTGCGGTGAGCCGGCGTGGCCAGATGACGCAACAAAGGGAGACAATTTATATCTATATCTAAATTATCTAAGTGATCCATAAGGTTTACTGGAATAATGTTTAAGCCTTAAACAAAAGAATGAATCTCTAATCTGGGGATTTCCATTTATCATCTGTGGGTTTGGCAGGAGGATAAACAGTGGGGCCTGACACCTAAGGTCACATTTGACAAGCAGTCATCTATTCTACCTCTCCCCAAACTGTGTTCTGGACCAAATAGGCCTCTGGCTGGGGTGTTGCAGACCCAGCCCTGACAGTGTCACTCATTAAGCTGAAGAACAACAGGACCCACACAATTCCTTCACAGGGGTCTAATCAACAAAAAACAGGAAGCAAGGAGACACTAGAAGGGATCAACATATATGAAAAAATAAGCTAAAAGAATAATCTATTTTAAAAATCGAATTGTCTAACAGAAGGGTGATCACTGATAACGGATATAACAGGAAAAGCAAATATTTACATCTAGATACTATCTATCACCTATTCTATGTCAAGGCTTTGATGAGGCTGACACAAGATGGAGCACTGTGCCCTCAAAATGGTCTGAACATTTGTAATCAAGCACATTAACTAAGACAAGAAGCACTTACTTACGAAGTTGGCTTAGACTCTCTGGGAGATAAGAATAACCAGTGGTGAGCGGTTTTTTCATCACTAATGCACTAAAGTCCTCTGTCATGGATAACAAATGCCACGTGGACTCTTGGAATACTTAGTCAAACCAACCATGCCCAGAGCCCCACCTTATTTCATACCAATAGCTGCCTCTGGTGTTTCTGGTATAATCATCATTATTACATCATTGGCACATGGCCATGACAAGCCCGGGGAGGACTATTTATGCCAGACAAGCTCAAGTATGAATGGCTGGCACTATACCAGCTACCTGGTTTGATATCCCAGCCTCCAGCCCATCCAGAAATTCAGCATCACACATTCACTTGGCAACTGTCATCTGCAATCTCAGTTATTCTTCTTGTTGCTTTATTAGCTGCTCTACCTTAGGGTTCAAGTCCTGCTCTTGGTAGAAGGGTAGGCCCAGCAGGACAAAGAGCCACAATAGCTCATGCCACAGTGTAAGGCCCACAAAGCTGGGATCAATCACAAGAGTGTTTGGGGGAAAGGCAGAAGCAGCACATTTGAAAGAGCAAATATAAATCCTGGCCACAGATGGATTTCAAAGGTTGAGATGTTTTTCCAAGAGTGAAATCCAGGGAACGATATAGGACCATAAACAAAAAATGAGTGTCTGGGTCAGAGCCAAGAAAATGGGGGAACAGGTCTGGAGTAGAGAATGAGATGGCTTAAGCATTTCAAGACAAAGGCAATGAAGTAGTTAGAAGAATCATGAGCAGATTTGCAGGATTAAAGAGCTTGTACATATCAGCACAGAAGCAATGAGAAATAATTTCTTAATGCCAATTAAGTCTATAATAAGGAACAGACCAAGGTTCATGAGTATTAGAGGCAAATTCAAAGTTCATATGCTAATGTATTTTAAATGGTCCTGAATATGATAAATATTTCCATCTCCATTTCCATGCTTTCCTGCCTGTGGATTAGATATAAATAACATACTTTCAGACCGCTTTGAAATGTCTGTGCATTAAACTTAGAACAACTAAATAAACAGCATGGCAATCCGGTTCAAATTCTCATCCTGAAAACCCAAAAATGACTCTAAATAGAATCCAAAACAATGAAAAAAAAAAAAACAATTACTCTTTCATGATTTAAAATTTTTAGATGAGTTTTGACAGACCTCCCTCCTTCAGCCATCTGAACTTATCTCACTCATACACCTCTGATGTGCATCCTCATCTCCAGATAACAGGTCTGAAAGTTTGCCTGAAGTAATCCCTTTCATATGCCAGACATCCTTACAGTAAAAATGATTATTTTAGAAAGCAAAACAGAAAACAGACCATGTTACATTTTATGTGAAGGTTCATATTAAAAGCATGAAAGAGGTATCTATTCACGCTATTTCTTTGCTTAATTTCCAGGTATGATCTATTTATTCTATATCAACTCAATTCACTTTAAAAAATTTTTTTTAAATTTTACCAGGAGGTCCTGGGGATCAAACCCCAGTCCTTCCATATGGCAGACAAATGCTCAACCACTTGAGCCACACCCGTTTCCCTCAATTCACTTTTAAATAAGATCAAGAGTTAAACCTCTGTACTATGCCTGACATTTCAGGCAGGAGGACTTCCATTCTACTAGAAGCTACCTTATAAATGTTAACTTGCAAAATAATGCATACATAAGATGAACATCCATATCTAAAAGAACCAGACAGCCAAAACTGGTTGTATAGGAATATGGAAATGGACATCCCATGCCAATGGATTGTACAAGATGGCAATTATTTTCAGATTCAGCGAAATTCCTATTTAAAAAAAAACCAGCTGATTTCTTTATAGAAATTGACAAGCTGATCCTAAAATTCAGAGAGAAAATTCAAGGGACCAAGAACAGCCAAAATAATCCAGTCTTGGAGAACCCATACTTCCCAATGTCAACACTCATTACAAAGCAACAGTAATCAAGTCTATGCGGAACTGGAACAAAAAAGAGACATAGATCAATAGAATAGAGTCCAGAAATGAGCCCACATACAGGCAGACCTCATTTTATTGCACTTTGAAGATATTGTGTTTTTTCAAATTGAAGGTCTGTGGCAACCCTGTGTTGAGCAAGCCTACTGGTGCCATTTTTCCAATAGCATGTGATCAGTTCATGTTGTGGCACATTTTGATAATTCTTGCAATATTTCAAACTTTTTCATTATTATTATATCTGTTATGGTGATCTGTGCTCTTTGATTTTATTACTGTCATTGTTTTGGGACACCATGATCCGTGTCCAACTAAAACGGCGAATTTAATTGATAATTGTGTGTGCTCTGACTCCTCTACCAACCAGCTCTCTTTCTTTCTCCTTAGGTTTCCCTATTACCTGAGACACAACAATTTTGAAATTGGGCCAATTAATAGTCCTACAATGGCCTCTAAGTGTTCAAGTGAAAGGAAGAGTTGGTCATATGTCTCTCACTTGAAATCAAAAGCTAAAAATGATTAAGCTTAGTGAGGAAGGTATGCTGAAAACCAAGAGATTTAAGCAGGCTTCTTGTGCCAAACAGTTATTAGCCAAGATGTGAATGCAAAGGAAAGGTTCTTGAAGGAAACTAAAAGTGCTACTTCAGTGAACATAAGAATGATTAAAAAAATAAAAAAGATTCAGCCTTATTGCTGATGTGGAGAAAGTTTCAGGGATCTGGATAGAAGATCAAACCAGCCACAACAGCCCTTTAAGCCAAAGCCTAATCCAGAGAGCAAGGCCCTAACGATCATAAATTCTATGAAAGCTGAAAGAGGTGAGAAAGCTGCACAAGAAAAGTCTGAAGCTAGCTGAGGCTGGTTCTTGAGATTCAAGGAAAGAAGCCATTTCCATAACAAAATTACAAGATGAAACAGCAAGTGCTGGTGGAGAAGCTTCAGCAAGTTATCCAGAAGATGTAGCTAAGACAGTTGATGAAGGTGGCTACACTAAACAACACATTTTCAATGTAGAATAACAGCCTTCTATTGGAAGAAGATGCCATCTAGGACATTCAGAGCTGAAGAGGAAAAGTCAACGCCTGGCTTCAAAGGACAGGCTGACTCTTGTTAGGAGCTAATGCAGCTGGTGATTTTAAGTTGAAGCCAATGCTCATTTAACATTCTGAAAAATCCCAGGGCCCTTAAGAATGATGTTAAATTTACTATGCCTTGCTCTATAAATGGAAGAAAAAAGCCTGAATGACTGCACATCTATTTACAACCCGGTTTACTGACTATTTTAAGCCACTGTTGAAGCTGACTGCCCAGAAAAAAAGACTTTTCTCTCAAAATATTACTCCTCATTGGCAATGCACCTGGTTACCCAAGATCTTGGCTGGAGATAAGCAATGAGATTAATGTTGATTTCATGCCTGCTAACACAACACCCATTCTGCAGCCTTGCAATCAAGGAGTAATTTCTACTTGTAAGTCTTATTATTTAAGAAATACATTTCATAAGGTTACAGCTGCCATAGATAGTGATTCCTCTGATGAACCGACACAAACGAATTCAAAAGCCTTCTGGAAAGGATCCACCATTCTAGATGCCATTAAGACATGCGTGATTCATGAGAGCAGGTCAAAATATCAACATGAACAGGAGTTAGGGAAGACATTGATTCCAAATCTCATGGATGACTTTGAGGGGCTCAGTGGAGGAAGTAAACTCAGATGTGGGTAGAAACAGTAAGAGAACTAGAATTAGCAGTGTAGCCTGAAATGTGACTGGATTGCTTCAATCTCATAATAAAAAATTTTAACAGATGAGGAGTTGCTTCTTAGGGATGAGCAAAGAAAATGGTTCCTGAGATGGAATCTACTCCTGGTGAAGATGCTTTGAATATTGTTGAAATGACAACAAAGGATTTTGAATATCACATTAACTTAGTTGATAAAGCAGCGGCACAGTTTGAAAGGATCAATTCCAATTTTGAAAGAAGTTCTACTGTAGGTAAAATTTTATGAAACAGGGGGCAGATGTGGCTCAAATGGTTGGGCATCTGTTTCCCATATGGAAGGACCTGGGTTCGATCCCTGGGTTCGGACCTCCTGGTAAAATTAAAAAAAAAAATTTTTTTAAAGAAAATTTTATCAAACAGCATTGCATGCTATAGTGAAATCTTTTGTGAAAGGAAGAGTCAATCCATGTGGCAACCTTCATTGCTGTTTTATTTTAAATTGCCACAGCCATCCCAATTTCCAGCAACCACCACTCTCATCACTCAGCAGCCATCAACATCAAGGCAAGACCCTCCACCAGCAAAAAAGATTATAACTCACTGAAGG
Source organism: Tolypeutes matacus (assembly GCA_026826555.1). NCBI lineage: Eukaryota > Metazoa > Chordata > Mammalia > Cingulata > Chlamyphoridae > Tolypeutes > Tolypeutes matacus. The sequence continues at coordinate 705,805 of JAKSZT010054380.1, read as the reverse complement.
CTCACATGATGGTTAGCATTTTTTTTATCAATAAAATATTTTTAATAAGGTGTGCACATTGTTTCTTTTAAAATAATGTTATTGCACATTTAATACAGACTACAGTTTAGTATAAACATAGCTTTTATATGCCCTGGGAAACTAAAAAACTCATGACTCACTTTATTCTGATATTCACTTTTTGGGGTGGTCTGGAACAAAACCTGCAATATTCCCGAGGTATGCCTTTATCTATGATAAATTGATTTTGACAAGGGTGCCAAGACCATCCAAAGGGAGAAGAATAGTGTTTTCAACAAATGGTGTTGGGACAACTGGACTTCCATATGTACAAGAATGAAGATGGGCCTTTACTTAACACCACATACAAAAATATAACTCAAAATAGTAAAAAGTCTAAATGTAAGAGCAAAAATTATAAAACTCTTAGAAGAAAACAGATGTAAATCTTTATGACCTTGGATTTCATTCTTAGACATAATACCAAGAACACAAACAACAAAAAAAACGTAGATAGGGGAAGCGGCTGTGGCTCAATCAGTAGGGCTCCCGTTTACCATATGGGAGGCCCCGGGTTCGGTTCCCGGAGCCTCCTGGTGAAGGCAAGCCCGCCCGCATGGCGTGGTTAGCTGACCCAGCGAGCACAAGCAGCAAGGGGGGGGATAAATGAATAAATAAATAAAATCTTTAAAAAAAAAAAAATTCTTATATAAAAAAAAAAAAAAAAACGTAGATAAACTAGACAAAATATATAATCTCAAACTTTTATATTTCACAGAACACCATCAAGAAAGTGAAGACAACAAAAACAATGGGAGAAAATATTTGTCAATCATCTGATAAGGGACTTATTTCTGAAATGTATAAAGGACTCTTACGAGTAAATGATTAAAAAGACAAATAACACAATTTTATAAATGGGCAAAGGATCTGAATAGACATTTCTCCAAAGATGTACCCATAACCAATATACATGTGTAAAGATGCTCAATATCATTAACTGTCAAGGACATGCAAATCAAACCACAATGAGATACCACTTTAATTATCTATAATTAAAAATGGATAACAAGCACTGGCAAGGATGTGGAGAAACTGGAACCCTCATTCACTCCTGGTGGGACTATAAAATGGTGCAGCTACTAGGGGAAAGTTCCTCAAATGTTAAATATAGTTATCATGTGATCCAGTAATTCTATTCCACTTCTAGGTATACAATCAAGATAAATGAAAACATATACCCATACAAAAATTTGTATGCAATGTTATCGCAGCACTATTCATAACCACCCCAAATGATGAAGGAAGCCATTTACAAAAGACTACATAATGTATGATTACATTTTTATGAAATGTCCAGAATAGGCAATCTATAGAGACAACAAGGAGACTAGGGGTTGCCAAGGGCTGGGGGAATGGGGGAGGTTGGGAAGTGATGGCTAAAGGGTAATAATGTTCTAAAATTTATTGTGGTGATGGGTGTACAACTCTTGAGTATACTAAGAATTACTGAATAGGACATTTTAAATGGGGGAGTTATATGGTATATGAATGACATCTCAATAAAACTATTAAAAAAGATGGAAACAAGTACAGAGTGGATTATGTAGAGGAAGTTTCCTTTTTTCTTTGCACCATCCATCGTAATTTATTCAGATGACATGGAGACAACCACCATCACCCTATTATCCTATGGTTTTGAAAAAAGTACCAGAAATAGGAAGCAGCAATCAGAAACTAAGTTCAAGTCCTGATTCTATTGAATACTGTATGATGTTGGTCAAACTGATGAAGTTCAAAGACCTTGTTTCCTTGTCTGTTAAAACAGAAGGGTAATAATCTCTCCTCAGTTCACAGGTTATTGTGAAGAACAAACAAGAAGGAGTACAAGTACAGAAATGTAAGATTTCTTACCCTCAGCACATTTCCCCAGCCGGCTTTCTCAGGCACTTGCAGTGATTCCTCTCACCACATCACAGAGGCTGGTGTGTTTGTTTTGTCTCTCTTTCTAGTCCTATTTTTTGTGCCCTTATGCCTCTGTTTGGGACTTCAGATTCTTTCTGACATCTATTTAGAACCTCTAGGCAGCTTGCTTGAGGGGAAGCAAAGTTAGTTGACAAGGCTCTACGTGTTAGGAGAGAAGCAGGAAGACCCAATCCCATGGCCAACCGGAGCCTCTCTTCTTCAATGTGACTGAACAAGCAAACTGCTTTATGTGCTTTCCAGATGGCCGAGACAAATGGGGATTCTGCCCATTCCCACGACAATGCCGTGGGGAAATACAGACTACAGAATGACAGTCAAAAGACAGAGATGCATCCGTGGCCTCCCTGGGCGGGGGGGGGGGCACTGCTCCAGCCTCTGGGTACCCCTGAGCAGCATGCCGGCTCCAGCAGTGCCCCACCCCTGCCAACTGTGGATCTCAACATCGTGTCTGGCACCACTATACAGTACCACAATAGCTTTAAGTGAAGCCTGTCTTCATTAGAAGAAGCTTTTATATAAAAATGAGAAGCCTGTGCAGAGCAGTGAGAAGACACAAAAAAGGAAAGAAGCAGAAAGAAGAGTGAAGAGACCAGCTGCAGATATAGAGCATGAATGATGGAGGCCTGAATGAAAACAGTGGGCATGGAAAGTAGGGAGAGAAACAATCTGAAAAGAAGACTAGTGAGGCCGCTAAACTGTCTCCTTGTCTCCTAGCTTCTGGCTATGCCCTTCACAGGACAGGGGATGCATGGGAGGAACACAGTTGGGGATGGGAAGCGCAGGAGCAGCCAGGGCACACTGAGCTGGTCTTGTCTTTGGGAAATCCAAGATCTGTTCCCAATGCTGGTCTGGAAGTCAGCAGCACAGTCTAACACCTGAACCCACAAGGTTGGAATCAGCTTTCCAAGGAAAATTGGTCTACGCCATTAGGTGCTATAAACAAAGGATAAAACCCAGCAGCAATACAGAATTTTAAAACTTCTTAGAACACAGCAACAGAGAAACCTTAACTTCAAAAAATACAATTTCACACGAAAATTTAACATTTTACTCACAGGGCAAAACTCTTAGATGCATTTTAGTTCAAATAAAAATCAAAATAAATCCGTTATCACTGCTATTATTTAATATAGGTTTAGATTTTTCTATTAATTTAGAATAAGACTTAAAAATAGAGAACTTTATATATAGTACAGAATTGACAAGGTCCAAAGGAATTTTCTAAGGACTACTGGAATCAGTTAAAAATGTAAACATTTTTATAAAGCCAGTAATGCATTCTAGTGTAAAATAAATATATTAAAGTCGACAATAATCCTGTACATCAACAAAACAAAAATGTAAAATAATTAGGTATAAATGATATAATGGCTACTTGGGAACTTTTTATGAAAAACATGAAATACCATTCAATGATCTAGAAGTATATTTGAATACTATAAGAAAGGTCTGTTTCTCACCAAATCAAACACATTTACTGCAATTCCAATCCGACTGAGCAAGATTTTTTTTTTTTTACCTGACAAAATGGTTCTAAAGTTATGCATAAGAATAAATGTGATGATCAAATAAAACGTTGTGAGAGAAGCAACAAGGAGACGAGTTCTATGAAATGTTAAAACACGGAAGATATTGCTGCAAGACTGAAAAGACAGCTCAGGAATTCATGGAATTATACAGAAGATGGTAATAGCTGATAAGGGAATCAGCACAAAAATACAGGAAAGGGATATGTGATTAAATAGATGATGTTAGGATAACTGGTTAACAATTTGAAAGGGGGGGGGGAGTCAATTTAGACCTACACTTCATTCACTGGAATAACTTCTGACAGATATAAAACTTAAGTGTAAAGAATAACATGCAGGGAAGCGGCTGTGGCTCAATCAGTAGGGCTCCTGTTTACCATATGGGAGGCCCCGGGTTCGGGGCGTGGCGTGGTTAGCTGACCCAGCGAGCACAAGCAGCAACGGGGGGTGGGGGTGGGGGTGTAAATGAATAAGTAAATAAAATCTTTAAAAAAAAAAAAAAAAAAAGAATAACATGCAGAAAAATAGAATAAAGTTGAATTGCAAATGAATATATTAAAGAATTAACAGGAAAATGACTTTTTAAGCCTAGAACTAACAGGGAAAATTTATAAAAGAAAATGATTTACAGATATAACTCTATAATTATAAGCAAAAATGAATAAATGAATAGGCAAACAACAGCCTGGAAAATATTTGTAGCATAGAGGACAGAAAGTTACTACCTCTTAAATATAAGAAGTCAATATAAATAGATTTGAAAAACATTAAAATCCCCATAGATAAATAGACAAAGTATACGAACAGGCATTTCACAAATGAGGAAATACAGTTTGTAAACTAAAGCACAGATCATCACTTAGCATTTTAACAGTCAAGGCAAGACAAATAAGAATAGCTCACGGCACCTTTTTTTCCTCTACAAAAATATGCTGAAACCCATCATAGCCCAAGATGTGCTTCAGCTTGTGCTCTCTCGGTCCACAAGATGCTCATCTAGGAAACTGCTGAGCAATGGGGTTCAGAAACCATGGAAAAGCCTGAGAAAACATGCAAAAATCTACGAGCACAAAGATATTTAACATAACATTATTTACAACGGGGAAAAACATAAACTAGCCTTAATTTCCCAAAATCTACCAGGCAATTGTGGTACTGGTAAATCAAAGGAAGATTATGTAGTCACTATAAGCCACAGAGGGTGTGATAAAAAGCAGGCAATACAAATTATAAACACATTATAATTATAACTTTGTGAATATCTACACAAGTGAAAATCCTAGAAGAGAATTTGTAAAAATGCTAATAGCAGTTTAATGATGTGGCAATAAATGGTTTTTCCATTTCTCTATTTCCCAAACCTTGAATAATGACATTAGATTACTTTTATAGTTTGAAAGAGCTAAAATAAAAAGCTGAGATCATTCCACAAAGGTTAGCAATAGAAAAATTTTATGTTATCAATGAATATATTCAACCCTAAAGGGCAGTCTCATTTTCTGTGAGGAACGCATTTCTAAAGGCCTCACATAAATGTCAAGTAGGGGGGTGCGATCTCCAAACACAGACGTTGACAAGCCCTGTAGGGCTTTAATGTTTTTCAGCATTTCCTCTCATATTTTTGCAGAGTCCTCTCTCTTAGAAAACTGCAGAGTGCAAAGTGGGGATACTTTGGCTTTCTTCAGCATGTTTTATTACATTTGACTTTCATTTCAAAGTTACTGATTTTGGGGGACTGCATTATTCCTATTTTACACACAGTAAAAATTTTATTAATTTTTTCAGACCATGCTATTTCCAGTTTACACATTCCCAATAAAATGCACCTTGACACACCAGCAGAAAGGGAGGCTGAAAAGGAATACAGCACTGAACCACGGCTGACAAGGAGAGGTCAGGACTTGCCTGCTGTGCGTGAATCTGAGCATCTGCCCAGGGCTTACAAGGCTCTGTGTGTGCTTGCGCTGCTTTTTTTCAGTGTTTGTTCTTGTTACTCTGGTAGAACCATATCTGTGGCAGGAAGCATCATCTTTTACAGAGCAAAGGAAAGAATAATACACATGGACTATTAGTCAATGTGGTTTTTTTTTCCTTTTAAAAAGGTTATAAAAGAAACCCATTGTTAGAAAATAGTGAAAGCCTTCTTTCTACCAGGAGAATGGACTGTTCTCTCATAACCACAGATTTCTCTGTATGAAGGAAGCCTACATGCCCATTAGGCCCTACTATTGCTTAAACATTATTTACTGTAAAGGTTCCTCAATTTCCTGATACCAATCAAAAATTTTACCCATGTCTCCAACCCTTTAATGAATTATGCAAATTATATTATATGATTCAAAGGAAGAGGAACCCCTCTCTGGGAAGGCACTTGGCTCTTGGACCCTTTCTCACTGGGCAGTGCTGGGGCCTCACTCATATCAATCAGCCTCCTCCCCCATATTTGCAACCTCTAAATGCAAATCTGAAAAGATCCTCCACATGAGGACAGGAATAGAGCCAGTTTTCCAAGGGAAATGATATAGCTTATATCATTAGATGCTATAAACAAATGATAAAATTCAACATCAGTATTGAATTTTAAAATGTTTTAAGGGTCTTCCATTTTTAAAATAAAAAAAAGATATGCTTTCAATGCTATTATCCTCTTTCCCTCTAGAGCCAAACTTTCTGAGCTGTCTACTGTGTGGGTCTCCACTTTCTCATCCTCCACAACTCAATTCACTGTAGTAGAACTTCTGTTTCCCATTTCACAGAAACTCTTCTCAGCCATCTCTTATTTATTGATCAGACATATGAAGGAAGTGCCAAAGGAAAGGGACCAAAATAAATACATTAAAAAAAAAAAAAAAAAAAAAAAGAACAAGGAAGAAACAAAGGTAATTTTTTAGGTTTATTTTAAATCTTTTAAAATAAGTTAATTAATACTCTCTTAGAGGTTCTGATGGTTAGGTTAATGTGTCAACTCGGCCAGGTAATTGTGCCCAGTTGTTTGGTCAAGCAAGCACTGGGCTAATTGTAACACAAGAACATTTATGGGCTTTGGTCACCAGTGAGTTTACTGAGTGGATGGCTGATTATATCTGCATCAATCAGGGAGACTGCCGTCAGCAATGGGTGAAGCTTTTATCCAATCAGTTGAATGCCTTAAAAGGGGAAGTGATTTCAATATTCAGAGAGAATTTCCCAGCTCGTCTTTGGACAGCCAACATCGCCCGGAAACTCATCAAGGACCTTCACTGGACTTTCATCGGAGCTCCTGGTTTGCAGCCTGCCTGCGGAACTTGGACTTATGCATCCCCACAGTCACGTGAGAAACTCATAAAATCTCAGATTATTGACAGATATCTCCTGTTGATCCTGTTTCCCTAGAGAACCCTGACTAATACAGAGGTAAAGATGATATAAGCATTCACAAAGTCAAAATATGATGACACGAAAAAGGAAGAGAAGAAGAGCTTCCAACAATTAAAAATTACAAGCAAAATTAGAGATTCAATAGAAGGGTTAAAAAATTCAATTGTGGAAACTGTACAGAAAATATAAAATAAGAGAAAAGACAAGGTATTGTGGATATAAGAATATATATAGACCAGCCAAGGAATTCCAACAGCTGACCCAAAAGAAGTTCCAAAAGAAAAAGAAATAATCAGGGAAGTGATACAAGAAATTCCCCAAACTGAAAAATACCAGTGCCCAGATTGAAATGACTCAATTAAGCCATTAAGCATCTAGCACAACGATTTTTTTTAAACAGTCCACACCAAGGCATATATATTATCATAAAATGCTATGACACCAAGAATAAAGAAAAATCTTAAAAAGAAAAACTACTTAGCCAGGGAGGAAGGGTAGACTGAGGGTGACATTACAAAGACATATAAATATAAATGGAATTAGACTTCTCAACAGCACCACTGGATCTAGATGACAGAGGCATAATGTCTTCAAAATATTTTCAACATGGAAATTTGTACCCAAACAAATGAGAAAGGGAGAATAAGATGTTGGGCCATAGTAAAACTCAGAAAACATATCTCGCCATGCACCTTTGTAAAGGAAATTCTTGGACGATAAGCTCTAGAAAAATAAGACACTAAAATGGATCAAGGAAGAGAAAAGGCACAGGATGAGAAAACAGTCATTATCAGTTAGGCGAAGAGGCATAAGTGACTTTCCAAGTATGCAGCTGCACAGAAGGCCTACATGAAAAGATGTCTCAACAGTCAAGATGGAATGTCAGACAATATTATGAACACCTAGAAAGAACTAAGAGTAAGTATATTAAAAATCATGTGGGAAGCGGCTATAGCTCAAGTGGTTGAGCACCTGCTTCCCACTTAGCAGGTCTTTTGGGTTCAATCCCTGGTACCGCCTTAAAAAAAATCATGCAAATGATTATTTTTCTTTTTTTTTTTTTTTTCTTTTACCGGGAGGTACTGGGGATCGAACCCCGGTCTCTCCATATGGTAGACGGACGCTGAACCTCTTGAGCCACATCCGTTTCCCTGATTATTTTTCTATAAACCGATGAATGCTCTAGTAAAAAAATATTGAGTAAATCTAATCAAGCCCAACTTTTAACTTAAAATAAAATTGTGCAAGTGAAAACATAAGAGCAAGTATTGACTAAATAAAAACAAACAAAAAAACCCCACAAAAAAACCTACAGAAGAAAGAAAATGTAATAACTTGGCTTTAAAATCAACAATATTTCAATAGTGATAATGGTGTAAACATTATAATGATATGAGCAACAGTGTGAAATAACCAAATCGGGAAGATGGGGAGAAGGGAGATGGGGTCAAATACATGTAAATTCAGAAAGAGTAGTATAAACTTATCATTTGAAAACATGGAGGCAACCATTAGAAGAAATAAACATAAGAGTTATATGCAGCTGCCTCTGGAAAGCAGGACAAGGTTATGGAGGAGCAGAGCAAAGGACTACCATGTTTCATTACAGGACTTGGTACCACAATCTCCATCCGCAGTTCTAAAATTCAGAAAACAATAAAAAGCTTTCTTTACTTATTTAACAGTAAAACCTGATTATATAGGAACTCCTTTGGTGCCAAAGCCTGATCTGAACTGATATGAGGCTATTTATAGCTTAAATATTTACTTAGTGTAAATATTTGTATACTTTAATGTAGAAATATTAATGAGTTTAATTATGGGGTGTTACCCCAGACCCCACTGGGGGCATTCAATAATATATGGTATATATGCTGGATTACCTTTGTAAAAACTGAAAATGTCTAAATTCTAAACTATTTCTGACCCCAGCGTATCTGGATAAAAGAGTATGGACCTGCATATCATTTTTAGAAAAACTATGTGAATGTACTTCTTTTATTTTGATAATTTAAAAAATATTTGAAAAATAGAAAAGTATAAAGAGAATAACAGGCAGGAGACTCATGTGACCTTGAATAGAGGGATCAACACTTATTCCATGAATTTTCCGAAAGTGGCATCATATCTGGTTGGTCACTATATATGTGCTTGTAAAGAAGTTCTCTTGTCTCATTCTAAAGTACAAAAGAAAGGAGAGAAGACCCCACCGGACTCCTCCACCACTGCCCCCTCTATCCTCCTTTCCTAAAATCTGCTGTCTACACTCACCGTCAATATTTCTTCACTTTCCACAAACATTTTCACTAATTCCAAACAGTGACTCCATGTTGCAAAGCCTAAAGGACGTTTTCCAGCCCTCTGTTATCTGACTTGACACGTGTATTCTCCCTACAGACTTGAAATACCATTCTTTTACCTGACCTGACACATTCTTCTAGTTTTCCTACTGTTTCTCCCTTTCCTTTGCAGGTCTTCCTCCTCTACCAAGACATGGAATGTTAAGGTTCCTTAAAACTCTAGTTTATCCTCTCACCTTCTCATTCTACAGTCCTTCTACCTGGTTTCCCCTTTTGATTTTCTCCTCCATACCTTTATGCATATTACGCAAAAGAAAATATTGATAAAATAGACTTCATCAAAATTTAAAACTTTTATATTTTAAAGGACACCATTAAGAAAATGAAATGACAAGCCATAGACGAGGAGAAAATTATAAGAATCGTATGTCTGGTAAAGGACTTGTATCTGGAATATATAAAGAACCCTTACACTCAATAAAACCCGATTTAAAAATGGGCAAAATATTTTAATGGACATTTCACCAAAGAAAATATATGGCTGGCTAACAAGCGAATGAAAATATGCAGCAAACTAAAACCACGAGATATCAATATGTGCCTACTAGAATGGCTATAATCAAAAAGAAAGCCAATACCAACTGTTTGAGATGAAGAGACTGGGACCCTCGTATTGCTGGTAGGAATGTAAAGTGAAATAGAAACTTTGGAAAACAGTTTGGCAGTTTCTTAAAAAGTTCAATATATGGTTCCATATGACCCAGCAATTCTAATCCTAAAATACTACCCAAGACAAATAAAAACATATATCCACACAAAGACACATACGTGAATGTTCATGGCAGTGTTATTCATAATTGCCCCAAATGGAAACATTTCAAATGTTCCTTAACTGATGACTAGATAAAAAAGATGTGACATAACCATACCATGGAATACTATTCCACAATTAAAAGGAATAAACCATTGACAGATGCTACAACCTGGATGAACCTTGAAAACATGATAAGTCAAAGAAAGAAGCCAGGTCAAAAGACTACATATCTGATTCAATTTTAGGAAGTCTCTTGAAAAGGCAAATTCATAGAGACAGAAAGCAGATCAGTGGTTGCCTAGGGTAGGAGTGGGAGTGGGGATTATCTGCAAATGGGCATGAGGGAACTTTTGAAAGCAATGGAAATGTCTCAAATGGGATAATGATGATAGTTGTACAACTTTATAAATTTACAAAACCACTGAATTTTACACTTACAATGAGTGAGTTTAATAGTGTCTAAATTACACCTCCAGATGCTAGATTAACACAGCCTACAAGTTCCTGTGTGGATTGGCCCGTTATCTATCCAACCTCATAGAGTACTCCCTTCTCCCTCTGCAGTCAAGAAGCACAGGCCTTCTTTCAGTCCCCTCAGACTTCCTGGCTCCTTCCCCAAAGGGCCTTTCCATATGCTGTTCTCTCCCCTGCCATGCTCTTCCTTCCCCTCATGATCTAATCAACTCCTGCTCAGCATCTGACCTCAGCTCCAGCATCATCCCTTCCTCAGGGAGGAAATCCCATTTTTACTGGTATCCACAGCACCCATGCTAACAATAATCACAGGTGGAATTTTACTTTGATTTGGATTCTTTGAATAATTTTCCCCCTACTGGACTGTAAGCTCCCCAAAGGCAGAGACCATATCTCACTTTGCTCACCTTTGTATCTCCTCTCTCTGGCCCAATGCCCATCATATGAGAGCTACTCAACAAGTGCTGGTTCAATTAATCTCCCTGAGACAGGAGTCAGAACTGGCTGGGTATTTCACTTGGGACTTAATCTATAACCAGAAACCCTCACTATCTCAAATGCTGATCAAGGGTGGGAAACATGAGGCTTGGAAACTACCAAAAATTTAATATTTTTCATCCTGATACAATCCATATCAATTGGGGAGAAATCATTGATCTTTAAATATGTGCAGCAGGTTGAGCTCATCATACTTAGTTTTAAATTATAATAGAATTCAAATATAGTGAAATGTGATCTAAGTATTTTGAAATATAATTCTAAAAGGCCTCAATTGCAAGTTGCTAGGAATTACTAATGAAAGCTCTTCGTGTCAGAGGGAAACTTAAGTTTCATACTTTACAGATGAGAAATTTTAACCTTAGAGTCAAAAATCTAATGCTGGAGAGGTAGTGAATTACTGAAGAAATATTTCCATAGTCAAACAAGGACACAATGCATTCTACCACAATGAAAGTGTCACCTCAAAGCCTTACTGCCTCCCACTCAGCCAGAAAAGAAGAAGGTGGACCAGGCTCCCCTACAAGCAAATTACATCTGGGTCATTGTCTCATCCCTATTTAGACCACTGCATAGCCAGGAACAAACTTTAAGGTCTAAAGACTACCCTGGTCCAAAAGGAAACTTTAAAGTCTTGGAAATTTCAGGGGGGATGGTGGAATTATACCACAAGGTCTCCATATGACCTCCACAAAGGAAACACCTGAACAAAAAGCTCTGTAATATATCAAGGAGTGGGTATAGCTCAGTGGTTGAGCACGTGCTTCACACGTATGAGGTGCCCAGTTCAATCCCCAGTATCTCCTAAAAAAAGAAAAAGAAAAGTAAAAAAGAAAAAAATACATATCAAAATGAATGAAAATTTTTAAACACAAGGAAATAGAATAAAGGAGTAACTACCAGATAATATATATATGCAATTGCCAAAAGTGAAGAAAAGAAATCTTAAAACACAAAAACATATCTGACAAGCTGTAGCAGTTTGATATTATTTATGAATTCCAAAAAAGAAGGATAATGTTTGTAAAGTCTGTTCCACTGGGTATGATCCCTTTTGATTTGTATTAGATTCACCTGAGATGTCTTTGATTAAATTACCTGTTAAGATTAGGGTTTTGATTTGACCACATCAGTAGGGCATGACTCAAAGTTGAGTCCCCGCCCCCTTGGTGGGTTATACAAACGGACAGACATTCAAGAAGACATACAGAAAAAGACATAGGAAGAGAGAGAGCTCCACAGACATCGCAGAGGAGAGAACTTTGACCCTGGAGCCCTGGGGAGAGTTGACAGAAAGAAACAAGCTCTATGCCAGCCTGTAGCTGAGAGAGAGGAAGGCTGAACCCTCAGAGATCAGAGACCATCTTGCCTCAACACGTGGCAACTGTGAGATGCTTGATAGAAAAGGCCTAGATTTCTCTGAAGAGACTGTTGGTATTAATATGGAGCCTACTGCATCCACAGCCCTTTGGCTGACTAGGTAACATTTACATAGAAACAAAAAAAGACTTGAGTTTCTTAGTTTTAAAATCCCCCCAGAATAATTCAGAGCATGAAAAGAGGACATAAAGAGTGAAATCATTATTAAAAGAAGAGTAATAAATAAGCAATGCTGAAGATAAGTGGAAAATGAGATGTAAAGCATAAAGTTTAAACCAAGATAAATCAAGAAAAATAAACAAAAATGTATATAAATACCACTTATAAATAATAATGCTCGGGGGGAAACAACAGTGAATGCTTTCTGCAAATGCTAGCTGTTTTACCTGCAGCATCTCATTAATATTAGTATTAAATATGTTAAGAAAAATGATCACTGACCCTTAGTTCTGCCTGTTACTCCCCCTCTAATTAATGTTGGGATCTCATCTTAGAAGGACAAGCCCTTAGCCAGTCAGTCCCTCTCAGGGTGAAGTTCACACACTCTTATTTTCCTGAAGCACAACTCCCAGCTTGAGCAGGTGCGGGGACCCTCCAGGTGAGAGGCAGGGATTCTGCACAGGACCAAGGATATTGTGGGTCAGACCTGCCAAGGAACTGTTTAAAAAAAAGACTGAGCAATCTCCGAGGGGGGTGGGGCGGAGAAACAAGCTCATTCTAAAGCAAGAGCCCAAGTCTAATCCCAGGAAAGCCACAACATGATGCCCCCCACTCACACTCTCCCTCATCCCGCCCCCCGGGGCCTCCACCCAGTCCAAAGCTAGGGAGCTGTACACAGAGGTCAAGGCACTTCTCGAAAACCTCTGCAGAACATTAAAATGTCAAGGAATGGGCAGCACAGGAAGCAGCAGCTGTGAAAATGACCATCCACTCTCAACATGACGATGATGGGCGCTCAGCTCTGCCTCCTGACCAGCAGGCTCCGTGTGTGAGCATGTGTGTGTGCAAACACAGGCAGGTGCACATGTGTGTAACACTCAACTATTATCAGTGTGGCTGGAGGGCATGCAGGGAGAAACTGGGGGCGGAATCACAGGGAACCTTCACTTTTTCTATATTAAGTGAATTTTTTAAATTATGGAGTAACACAAATAAAATTTTTCTATTTTGAAGAGATAAAATCTACATAAAATACAATGTTTCAAGGCATAAAGCTAAGTCATTATTATTATTAGTTTCATCCCATACCACTTAACAATTTGCCACATTTGCCATATTATTTTATCTATCTATCCATCTATCAATCTACCTGTCTGACTTGTCTGTCCGTTTTCTGAACATTTCAGAGTAGTTTGTATACATCATGTTCCTTGAACACATAATACTTCCAGGTATACTTCCAAAGAACAAGGATATTCACTTACATAACCACTTTAAGTACAGTTATTGAAGTCAAGAACTTTAATAAATGTTTTAAATACATAAAATTTTATACCTAATTCCAAAATAATGTCCTTTTGAGCCTTTTCTCCATTAGATGCACTCCAAGAACATGTGCTGTATTTAATGGTTATTGTCTCTTTAGCTGCTCTCTGTTTTCTTAGATTGTAGAAACATATATAACATGAACCCTCCCATCTCACCCAGTCCCAAGCACACTCCCAAATGCGGTTAATCACGTTCAGGATGCTGTGGTAGCCTTGCCACCAGAACCTTCGCATCACCCCAAACTGAAACCTTACACCTATTAGGCATTAACTCCTCATTCCCTTTTTCTCTGCCCCTTGGAACCTGTGCTCTATTTTCTGTCTTTATGAGTTTCCACATTCTAGTTATTTCGTATAGGTAGAATCATATAATATCAGTCCCTTTGTGCCTTAATTCATTCCTTTTAACAGTTGCATAATATGTTATATGGTGTGCATAAACCATAATTTAGTAACCAGTTACCCTCCTGATAGGTTTCCTTCCTTGTGAAATAGAAATTTTACTGATATTAGAGGTCTCTTAAAAGGAATGATGACATAACAAATGTAAAAAGTGCTTTGTAACCTATGCAGCATTACATAAATGATAGTTAAATGATGCTTTTATATAATAGGTCTGTCATCTATAACCACACTATAGTTTCTCATTTGACTTTATATTATAGAACATAATATAATGAATTTTAGAGAAATAAAATGGTCCCCCTAAGTCCATTTCTTATATTACTGATATTCATACACGTAAGAATTTGTTTTCACTCAATTGGCAATGCTCTTTTGGGTAATGATATTTCAATAAAGAGGAACATCATATCTATGCAATCAGAATCTCTTAAACATGACTAAGAACCTGACTTTCCTTCGTGGCTAGACTCCCAGAAGCACAAAACTCCAAATGTGCATTAGACTCATCATGGTCTTCACTTGAGGATAAACAGCATAGGAATTCTAAATTCACCAAACTTATTTCTGCAACAGGATCATTCATTTTCTAGTTTAGACGGCTTTTATTTGTATGTCCTTCATGGTTCCAAGCCACTTAGAATGATATGGACTAGATATATCATGGCATCTAGCCAAGTGAGGAGACTTAGGCACATGAGTCTTCCTCCAACACACAGTTAACTAGACAAGGAAAAGGCATCTGACCCAAACCACTTACGGGGGAGTACCTAGTTAGGTGAGCCTGCATTTGGGATCCAGGTGTGCTGGGCCAGAATCCTATTGTGAAATAGGCACTTAATAAAGGGGCTGAAGCTGAAATGATATACAAAGTTAAGTAAGATCCTCAAAGATTCCCCTGCAAGCTCTAGGTCAAAAGGAGGTGAACATCATGACCAGAAGATAGGACACAGAGAAAAGACAGTGTTGGGTATTAGGAAGTCTTCTGGCCTCAAGGGAAAAATGGAGCAAACATGAAGAGAAATGAAGAGATGAGATGGGATGAGAGAAGCCAGTAAGTACAGCTGGTCCCTAAAACTGTGTCAGATCCTGACAGCCTTTCACCTGCAGTTTACTTGTGGCCTTAAAACAAACATTCTTGTTCTAGAAAGATACTCAAGTGAGTTTTTGTTCCATTAAAAAAAAAAAAAAAAAAAAGCCTTACATAAGATGCATACAATGATAAAAATGATTTAAATATGCAAGGGAAATGAGGCAAAGATAAAAAGGTATAAGAAAAAGTAACATAGTCTCTCCTTGTTTTTCTTATTTTGAAGCTATATCAATAACCACTCCCAGTTATTTATGATAAAACCAAGTCACATGTACATACAGAAAGAGAATTCTTATATTTCAGTTCTCTATGATGGCAGGATATTTATCAGCTCATTCAAAACTGGCAACAAATCTCTCTCTAAGCCAAACAGCATATAAATGCTCTACCTTTTCCCCAGGTGTGGGACATGACTCTGGGGGCGGGGGTGGGGGGTGGGGGGGTGGGGGGGTGAGCCTCCCTGGCACCAAGGGATAATTACCAATCGCTAACTAGGGATGCATTTGGAAAAAGACCTTGACCAAAAGCTGGATATATTAAGTACAAATGAGTTTTTATGGCTAAGAGGTTTCAAAGTGAATCGAGAGGTCATTCCACAGGTTACACTTATGCCCGTCTCAGCAGAATCTCATTGACTGCCACAGTCAACAGTGCCTCAAACGGGGGATCCTGAGGGCTCTAGAGACAGCTAGACACTATAGGCAGGGCAGACAATCTCAGGAATTTGGCACCCTTGCAGTGGGTCTTATTTTGGAATATATGCTCCCCAATGTAACAAAGTTACATTTATAATTTCCCTACACATGGCTCTTCTGCCCCTTTTGTGAACCTATAAAATTAGCACTATATATATTAAATATATGTCCCAGAGACTTAAATCTTTGGTCTGTTCATATGCTGGTTGAGCCCTCAATCTCAGCAGAGTTGCAACACCTACTCCCTAGTTCATTGGACTTGCTCAGGACAACTCACAAAAGGATGATGATGGACAACGTCCATCCCAAAAAACAGAGAGTATCTACAGCTGCATGTAAGATAGTTCCATCCATTTGTCCCATGGTATCTAAGGCCCCTCTCAATCAGAAGGAGAGTTGGCATCACCATCCCAAAATCCTCAAGATTGAGGAATGAACAAACATAAGGGGGAAATCCAACTATGGACTAAAGTAGACATTATTATTCTAGCAAAGGTAGAACTTGTATTATTGATATAAAGGCAGTGACCACCAGAGGTTCTGAGGGGAGGGAGAGGGAAGAATAGGTGTAACATAGGGCATTTTTGGGACACTGGAATTGTCCTGCATGACAATGCAATGACTAATACAGGCCATTATACATTTTGTCAAAACCTATAAAATTGTGTGGGGTAAAGTGTAAACTATAGTCCATGGTTAGTAGCAATGCTTTAATATGTGTTCATCAATTGTAACAAATGTACCACACTAATGAAAGATGTTGTTAACGGGGGAAAGTGTGGGAAGGGGAGGGGGTGAGGTATATGGGAATCTTCTATATTTTTGATGTAACATTTATGTAATCTAAAGCTTCTTTAAAAAAATAAATAAAAATTGGCAACAAATAACCAAAGAATACGTTAAAAGGAAGGGAGTCAATTCCAGCAATTATTTTATGCAGAAATGGAAAAGCCAATCCTCAAATTCATAAGAAATGGCAAGAGGTTTCAAAGAGCCAAAACAATCTTAAAAAAAGAAGAACAAAGTGAAAATCTCACAAGCCCTGATTTTAAAACGTACTACAAAGCTATGGTAATCAAAACAGTGTGATACTGGCATAAGGATACACAGACCAATTGAATAGAGTTTAGAGTCCAGATATAGACATCATTCAAAGCAGAAAGAATAGTTTCTTCAACAAATGGTGCTGGGCATACTGGGTTTTTACATGTAAAAGAATGAAGGTGGACCCCCATCTCACACCATTTACAAAAATTAACTCAAACTAGATCAACAACCTAAATATAAGAGCTAATCCCATAAAACTCTTTGAAGAAAACAAAGGGGAAAATCTTCAAGACTTTGTATTAGACAACGGATTCTTAGATGTGACATCAAAAGCATAGTAACAAAAGAAAAAAAGAGACAAATTAGACTTCATCAAAATGTAAAACTTTTTGTGCATCAAAGGGCTTTATCAAGAAGGTGAAAAGACAACCTATAGGATGACAGAAATAGTCACAGATCATATAATTGGTAAGATTTTCATATACAGAATATATAAAGAACACCAACACCTCAACAACAAAAAAGACCATGTAAGGCTCCCCACTTGGCTGGATGTCATGATGATATGTGTCTAAAATATATTCTAAGCATTCTAGAAAATGATTGGTCTGTATGCTTCAAAATGTCAATGTCAAGAACACAAAGAGGTTGAAAAACTATTTCAGATTAAAGGAGACTAAAGAGACATGCCAATGAAATTCAGTACGATTCTGGATTGGATAATGGACTGAGAAAAGAAAGAAGCAATAAAGAATATTGGGACAATTGTTGAAACTGCAACACGCAGTGTGAATTAGATAACAATACTGTGTCAATACTAAATCTCCTGATATTGATCATTTTAGTATGGTTATGTAAGAGAATAACCTTGCTTTTAGAAGATATACATTAAAGTGTTCTTAGGAATTATACACCTTAGTCTTAAATGAACCCCAGAAAAATGCATTTTTATGATTAAAGAAACAATAATAAAGCAATGGGCTAAAATGGAAATAACTGGGAAATCTCAGTAAAGGACATGTAGGAATTACTTGTATTATTCTTGCACTTTTTTCTTTAAGTTTGAAATTATGTCAAAAATAAAAAGGCACACATAAAGCAAAATACATAATTGACAAACAACAATTGTAAAGTATCTGTGGCAGATATGACAGACAAAAGGTTACTACCCTAAATATATAAAGAAGTTGAATAAAAAATAAAAAAAAATAAAAAAAAGGCACCCCAATAGATTAATAGGAAAAGGAAATATATAGCCAATTCACAACAGAAGTTAATGACACTTTAAAGAAACAAAAATAACAAAGAACAACAAATCAACTTCATTAATAATTTAAACAAAGCAGGACGAGATATTTTTCGCATTAAATAAGCAATTTTCTTTTTTAAAAACACCTAACATTGGCAAGGTTGCCCTAAAATGGCCACTCAACAACCTGCTAGTGGAAATGTTAACTAGAACCTTTCAGGGAGGCAGTTCAGCAATAAGAATCAAGAGCCTTAAAAATATCCAGGCATCTAACCTGGTGATTCTAGTTCATGATTGTACCCTAAGGAAATAATCTGTACTGTGGATTAAAATTTATACATAAAGATGTTCACTAACAGATATTTATAATAGCAAAAATTTAAAAAATAATTTGCATGTTAAACAATAAGGAATGGTTAAGTAAATTATGATAAAACCATAAAATGGAATATACAGTCATTAAGAGTTATTTTTAAAATGGGAAATGCTATACAATAAATGTTTAAAGAATAAAGTTTACAAGAAATGGTTAAGTATGATCTCAGCAAAAAAAAAAAAAAAAAAAAAAAAAAAAAATTTGTAAAGCCCACAATACAGAGAGAGCGATTGTTTGAAAATGAAAATAAACAAGAAGTGTGAACACTTGTCCCAGTCTCTGGTTTATCTATGGGATCTCTCCCCACCACCTGCCCCCACCCAGGACAGAGCTATTATTCCCTGTACTATAAGGCCATTATGTATTTATCTGCCCTTCTCCCCAGCACTCAAGTTTCTTGAGAGCACTGGCACCACCCCAGTTGCATTCTGTAAACATTTGCTTTTTCATATTGACAAACTCTCCTGCTTCATTTCATGCATTTAAAGAGTTTATTTGACTCTATCTAGCTTTCAAAGTCACCTCACAAAGGAAATCTCAGTTGAATGTGCAAGTCCATCAAGAAGCAGTTTCTCTCTCTTATTCTGCTTCATTCAAATAAAAACACTAAGGAGAAAACATCCCTGGAGCTTTCTTAACCCTAGATGCCCAAGGCAAGTATCAGACAACAGGAAGGTTGACATACCAGATTGGCGATGTCTGCTAGGACCACCACTGTCGCTGTCTGCTCAATTTAGTGTCAAAGAGCATGTGTTTTAGTCTTCTAATCACTAGCTGCCACCACAAAACGCACCCATCTGTGTGTTGCAGAGCTCAGCCACTATCAAGGGCCACACCTAATTCTAACTCTGCCTTACTCCCCACGGATTCTACCTTCCACTAGGCAACTTTCTGCCTAATTAGCTGAGCACACAACAGTCAAGGGAAACAAGGTTGAGAGCAAGGCAGGCAACATGGAGAAACCAGATGGAAGTAGGACGATCACAACCGTCTGGAAAGAGTCCATCAGTCAGTGGTTCTCAACCAGGGCAATCGTGTCCCCAGGGGAACATCTGGCTATGTTTGGAAATATTTTTGGTTTTCAAAGTTGAGGAGGCATTACTGGCATCTAGTGGGGAGAGGCAAGGGATGCTGCTAAATACCCTACAATGCACAGGACCACCCCCCACTACAAAGACTCAGTAGGTAGTGCTGAGGCTGAGAAACCCTGTCATGTTGATTTATCCACCAGTACAGGAGATTCTAATCCCAGCCTGCAGAACAGGACACCCAGTGGGTAAAGGAAACCTGACATCGCCTGAGAAAGGAAAACATAACCATGCACGCACACATGCACACTAAAGCAGGGTGAAAGAATTGTTCCTTTGGTGATCAAAATTCTACCTCAGGAAGTGGGAACAAGAGCACTGTAATTTACTACAAGCAATAAAAATATCCTTTTTTCCAAAGGCGAGCACTTCCACATAATCATATATTTCTCCAAAGACGGCCTCACAGCAGAACTTGTAAAGAAGATAATACTATCAAAGTTGCCCAGACGGGTAAACATCTTCAGAGAAGTTGGCAATGCACCCACATATTCTATGACAAATGTGGCTGGATATCTCCATAGGCCTAAGACCCAAACTCACAGTTCCCAGCTTAGTTTAAAAGAGAAGTGGCAAAGTATTCAAATATCACATACAAAGAAGAAAATAGTCGTGCTTCTATCGAATCACCAAAAACTTCATCAAAAACAACATTTTTGAAATGGAGAACAAACTGCATTCCAACCAAAAAAAAAAAAAATTGCAGATAAAGAGAATTTAGTATATTAAGCATCAATATTATAATCCAGTTGAAATCAGAGGCTACTCTGTCACATTATATTATGGTTTTTCTCAATTATTTTAACAACTTTATTGTGCCATGATTTCCACCCATAAAAGGCAAGTAGGTGAAAGAAATCACTTAGTACCATCCTTAGCTAAAGCTTAAATAATGCCTGCTTAGCTCTCAAGAACAGTTGTCCAGTCTAATCCTGACTTTTGTCCTTATAGTGTTGAGGAGCACCCAGGGCAGAAGGCAGCCCATTTCAGTATTGGACAAGAGTAATGGGTAAGAATGTGACCATTAAAATAAGCAGGGGGAAACGGATGTGGCTCATGCAATTGGGTTCCTGTCTACCACACAGGAAGTCCAGGCCTCCTGGTAAAAGACAAGCTGGCCCAAGCGGAGAGCTGGCCCGCACAGCAAGCTGGCCCACGCGGAGAGCTGGCCTGTGCAGAGTGCTGGCCTGCACAGGAGTGCTGGCTTGCATGGAGAACTGGCGCAGCAAGATGACTCAACAAAAAAAGACACAGAGGAGAGCCAATAAGAGACGCAGCAGACCAGGAAGCTGAGGTGGCGCAAGAGATTGAGCGCCTCTCTCAACTACGGAAGGTCCCATCGGTTCCTGGTGCCGCCTAAAGAGAAGACAAGCAGACACAGAAGAACACACAGCAGATGGACACAGAGAGCAGACAGTGAGCGCAAAACAAGGTGGGGGGAAATGTGGCTAAAGTGACTGGGCTCCCATCCACCTTATAGGAGGTCCCGGGTTCTTTTTCCTGGGTCTCCTGGTGAAGGCAAGCTGGCCCTGGTGGCGAGCTGGCCTGCGCAGAGTGCTGAGGCAACAAAAAGAGACAAAGAGGAGAGACAATGAGAGACACAACAAACTAGGGAGCTGAGGTGGCTCAAGCGATTGATTGCCCCTCTCCCACATCAGAGGTCCCAGGATTGGTTACCAGTGACTCCTAAAGAGAAGATGAGAAAAGAAGACAAGCAGCAGAGAGAGAACACAGTGAACGGACACAGAAAGCAGACAGCGAGTGCAAAACAACAAGGGGGTGGGAAGAATAAAATAAATAAAATAAATAAAAAATAAATAAATAAAATAAAATAAACAAAATAAAATAAAATAATAAAATAAAATAAAACAAAATGATCCAAGAGTTCCTCCTTTCCATCTACAGGTGTTAGTTTTGCCCTAGAGCAGAATCATGTGCCACAGATCTAATTATTCTCTAGATATGAGCCCTTAAACGTCTGTAAGATTATCTTGCCCTCCTGATCCCAAGCCTTTTTCTTCTTTAGGTTGTGAAATGTGCTCTCTTCATGACCTGTGTGGTAGCAAGCTTTTTAGCTGATACAATTACATTTCACTGGGAGCCAAAAACAAAAACAGAATGGCATAACTAGACAGAATCTTACACAATGATTTCAAACCCAATCCCAATTTTATGACCAAGGTGAGCCAGAGAGAGATGAAGAAACTTGCCAAAGACCAAGCAACTAGGAAAGTCAGGAGTGGAATTAAGGTTTCCTAACTCTTAAGTCTGATACCCTCAAAACCGTACCAAGTTATATAATAAAATGGTGTGTATATAATAAAACAGCTATACTTGTTTTTTAAGTTCTATGATACAATAGAAACATGTTTACAGTTTTGACAGGTTAAAAAAATCCCGCTTTGTGAAAAGCTGCAGGTTTATAAATATTCTCAATTATAATAAATACCAAAGCCAAATATGACCAGCAGTTAAACATGTGTTAATCTTCACAATCACCTCAAGAGGCAGTATAATTATCACTCCCATTACTATGGATGAAGAAACCCAAACCCAAGGTCATACAGTTGGAAAGCAGCAAAGCAGAATCCAGAGCCCATATCCTCAACCACTATAATCCACTGATAATACCTTATCACAACACGAGTTAAACTCATGACTTCCAGCAATTCTTAAAAATTTAAGCCTTGGATAGAATCACATTTTAAAGTTATTCTTTCCGAGAATTTATTTAAATGACTTTTTACCAAATCAAGGTAAGTTTAAAGGTCTACAGCATGTAGCCTCCTGGCATAATATGAAAAGTAATTTTAATTTAGAAATTGGATTCTATTATTACCCATCATCTATATATCTGCTACCCTGAAGAAATTCACCTAGAAGGAAACTAACACTTTCTGGGTATAACACAGAAGTAACTCATTTTATGGCATGAAGTCATTTGAGAAACCTTATCCAAGCATGTTTACGTTTCTTAATCGTTCCCCCAAAGCCTCTTTCTTCCACATGAAACTGGGTGCCATGAACAAATAAGCACAAAGCAAATGCCTAATTCATATGAATGTAATAAAATAGTAAGAAGTAATAAAGGTGTAAGACTGAACCTTAAGATTGGTCTCTTACAGTAAGACAACACTGAAATGATAGTAAAATGATTTTTATTTTTATTTAAAAGATAAATTCACAATTTTATGGAGTAGATGTACTTTTCCCCATTTCTACCATTAAGAACAACTAAAAACCCTGGAAGTTACATATAAAATAAACACAAAGAAACTCTGAAAGGCAGAGAAAAGAAAGCAAATTTTCTCAGGACCTCAGAATGACTGGGTGGTGAGTTCTCTGGGTTTTGTTTTCACCTCGCAATGCCCCAACTTGGAGCTGAAGAAGGCAGCAAGCTGGAAACACCAAAAAGATCCTGCTCTCTCTATCCCAAGGATCAAGAATGGGGCAGCCTAGCAAGACGTCAGACAATAACTGTTCTACTTCAACCAAACACCACTGAAAAAGCTGTAGCCATACCCCCACCCATCCAGCAAAGATGGAGGGGGATCCTCGACTTCTACCCACCCACGTCTGCAAGGATGTAAAGAGGAAACCCAATATCCCTGCAGGGTGGTTTCTCAAAAGGCTGAGTGTAGAGCAAGGACTTTCATCCTCACAGGTCTGTAACAAGCCATCCCTGCCGGCTGCTGTGTCAGTGGAGACCATGGAGAGAGCCTGGACTTGCACCCCACCTGGCAGTACAGACAAGTCCCTTCCACTCCTTTTTGGAGAAGGGCTTGTAATCAAGGAGGCCTGGTGGAGAGTCAGGCCATTCACCACCTTCCAGTAGTAAAAAGGCTAACTGCCACCCCTCTCTCCTCTCTTTGGTTTCAGTGGAGGCCATGTGTAGAGTGATAAGGCAAACCTACCCCTCCTAGCCAGGGAGATATCAGCTGAAGCCTAGTGGGAAGCAGGAACTCCCACATCTGCCCAGCAATCATAAGAAGCCCCCTACTGAGGTGTCAATGGAGGCCCAAATAATAGCAACAAATCAGCATCTCCTTTCCCTGGTGGAGTGGTGTCAAGAAGTTCAGCTAGTTTAAATAAGATCAAGAGTCTCATAACATAATACACAAAATGCCTACATTTCAGTTGTAATCACTTGTCACACCACGAACTAGAAAGAATTCAAACAGAAGAAAAATGGTAAATCAAACAGATGGCAATACTGAGGTTACAGAGTTGTCAGAATTATCAAAGATTTTTAAAGCAGCGATCATAAAAATGCTTCAACAAGCAAACAAACATGCCTGGGACAAATGAAAAAATCAGAAGTTTCAGGAAAAAAATAGAAGTCCCTGCAAAGAAATATAAGCTACAAAGAAGAACCAAATTTTAGAACTTAAAAATATAATTACAAAAGTGAAAATCAATGGATGGGCTCAACAGCAGATGTCGGGGACACGGTAAAGTCTCAATGAACTGGAAGATAGAACAATAGAAACTACCCAATTTGACAAACAGAAGGAAAATAGACTGAAAAACAATAATGAACACAGCTTCGGGGACCTCTGGGAGTATAACTAAAGATCTAACATTCATGTCATCAGACTGCCAGAGGAGAAGAGAAAGAATGACAGAAAACATCCCAAATTTGGCAAAAAACATTAACTTACAGATTCAAGAGTCTGAGTAAAGGCAAAACAGAAACAACAGACTTCTTCCAAGAAATCAATACCAAGGACCAGCACAGTCAAACTTCTGAACACTAAAGACAAAGAAAACATCTTGAAAGCAGAGAGAAAAAAACACCTTACCTATCAGGGAAAAACTATCTAAATGACAGTGATTTTCTAATCAGAAGCCATAAAGTGTAGAAGGCAGTGACACAACATCTTTCAAGGACTGAAAAAACAGAATTTTCAACTTAGAACCTACATTCTACAAAATTATCCAAGGAAGAAGGGGAATCATGACATATGCAGATGAACTAAGAGAATATGTCACCAGCAGACATATGCAAAAAGAATGGCTAAAAGAAGTTCTCTAAACAAAAAGGAAATAATAAAAGAATCCTGAAGGAAATATTAGCAAATAGAATTCAGCAATATGTAAACAGAATTATACACCATGACAAAGTGGGGGTTTATTCCATGGGTGCAATGCTGGTTTAATATTCAAAAATCAATCAATATAATCTACCACGTTAAGAGGCTAACAAAGAAAAATCATGTTATCAATGGATGCAGAAAAAGCATTTGACAAAATTCAACACCTTGATTAGAAACTCTCAGAAGAATAGGAATAATGGGCAATCTCCTCAACTTGATAAAGAACATATACAAAAAACCCTACATCTGGGAAGCGGCTGTGGCTCAATCAGTGGGGCTCCCGTTTGCCATATGGGGGGCCCCGGGTTCGGTTCCTGGGGCCTCCTGGTGGGGGCAGGCCCGCCCGCACGGCGTGGTTGGCTGACCCGGCGAGCACAAGCAGCAAGGGGGGGATAAATGAATAAATAAATAAAATCTTTAAAAAAACAAAACAAAACAAAAAACCCTACATCTAACAGTATACTCAATGGTGAAAGACTGAATGCTTTCCCTCTAAGATCAGAATAGGCAATGATGTCTGCTATGGTTGCTCTTATTCAGTTTTCCCAGAACTGGATCACCACACATTGCTGCTGGGAATGGTACAACCACTCTGGAACATACTTTGGGAGTTTCTAATAAAACTAAATATGCAACTACTATACAACCTAACAATTGTACTCCTGGGCTTTTACCCTAGAGAAATGAGAACTTGTTTTCCCACAAAAACCTGCACACAAATGTTTATTCAACCAGTTGTCCTTCAACAGGTGAATGGTTAAACAAATTCTGTACATCCATAACACAAAATTCTATTCAGCAATAAAAAGGAATGAAATCTTTACATAAGCAACAATCTGGATGAAATCTCCAGATTATGCTAAATGGAAGAAAAGCCAATCTTGAAAGATTATGTATTATATGATTCCATTTATATAACATTCTTGAAATGACAAAATTATAGAAACGGAGAACAACGATTGCCAGGCTTGAGGAGGGGGTGGGAGCAGGAAAGAAGTGGGTATGGCTACGAATGGGCATTATGAGTGACCCTGGTGAGATAGAAATGGTTTGTATCTTGACTGCATCAATGTCAATGTCTTGGTTGTGACACTGGGCTATAGTTTTGCAAGATGCTGCCATTGAGATAAAGGGGACACAGGATGGTAAAATTTCTAACAACTGCTTATGAACCTACAATTGTCTCAAAATGAAGTTTAGTTTGAAAGAAAAAGATATGACTCACAAGGCCACAAAACAGAAGAGAGGACACCCAAATAGGCACAAGATTTCAGCACGTTTTTTTGAAGACAAAAAATAGAGAAGTAAGGATTAAATTTAGCAAGGTAGAGAAAGCCACATGTGAAGGACATGAAATGATAGATAAAGACAGAAAATGAGTTAATTTGCATGCAGGACCCAGAAAGGCTGGGGACTTTGGGTATGAGAGTGATGGTAAAAAAAAAAAAAAAAAAAAAAGGGGGGGAGAGAGAGAGATCAAAAGTCTGGAAATAGGGAGCGGATGTGGCTCAAGCGATTGGGCTCCCGTCTACAATACAGGGGGTCCAGGGTCCGATTCCCAGGGCCTCTTGGTGAAGGAGATCTGGCCCACGCAGAGTGCTAGCCTGCACAGGAGTACTGGCCCACACGGAGTGCTGGCACAGCAAGATGATGCAACAAAAAGAGACACAGAGGAGAGACAATAAGAGACACAGCAGACAAGGGAGCTGGGGTGGCGCAAGACATTGAGCGCCTCTCCTCCCACTAGAGAAGGTTCGAGGATTGGTTCCCGGTGCCGCATAAAGAGAAGACAAGCAGAAAATGGAAACAGAGAGCAGGCAGCGAGCACAAAACAATGATGGGGTGGGGAGGAGAAATAAAGAAATAAATCTTAAAAAAAAAAAAAAAAGTCTGCAAATAAAGGAGTTGGTCCATGGGCCCCCTCGCCAACCAGAAAGTGCTACCAAAAGTAGGGTGCTGTTACAAAAGAAACCTGAACTAGTTACATTACCTTTCTCCTCAGGCTGAAGGCAATGAAGAAATTCATATCAGAGGCTGGAAAGCTGATGATCTACCTTTTGGACTGACAAAACACGGGGAAAATCTGTTGCCAGCTGTAACTCAGGAGGTAAACCACATGCCTGGTGAGCTTACAGCTCTAGGGAAGAAGCTGGAAAATGAAACTTCATTGTGAGTTGGTGATTACTATTTTTAGCAAAGCATTACAAGAAAGAGTCTTGAAGAACATCAGGTTATTCTGTGAACTTCGAGGTGGCTTCTACTGAAACAAGATAGAGGTATAGGGGAAAGTGAGCAGAAAAATAGATTTGAAAACTGTCTCAAAAAGAAGACTGGTTATTGCTTATGGTAGTTTGAATTGACTAGAAGCAAATGGATAAGGAACATAATAAATTTCTGAGGAAATGTATTGGCAGAGAAACCACAAGCCAAAATTTAGAAAACCTATGACTGCTCAAAATCTAAAAAAGACTTCTGGGAAGATGGTGGACTAGTAAGACACAGGAATCTCTTCTCTAGAAAAATAGCTAGAGTACAAGCTGAAACCGCCCCGAAAAAGATCTTCTAGGGTTTAGGACAGCAGGTGAAGGCTGCACACCACCCAGAGGAGAGAGGGACAGAAGAGGGAAATCTCGACTACAGAACCCTGAGTTGCAAGTAGCAGCTTCTGCTGCTGCCGGCACCCTCCTCCACACTCCAGAATTCTCGGGCCTCTGGGCCTGCGACCACAGACAAAGGGGGCTCCAGGGATCTGCCACTCCCGGAAAGGGGAGAGAGAGGGACACAGCCTTAGGCTGACTCAGGTTCTGACCTGAAATTTGGGCTGCAGAGCCACACGGACCCTTCCACACCCGGTTTGCCCTGGGAGCCTAGAAAGGACTGGAGAAATCCGACCCTCGCAACCTCCCTCTCTTCTAGCCTGGACTAATTGTTGAGGACACCACGGGAGAGGGGAGAGAGAGCCTGGGGTTGACCATGCTTTGGACTCCCAGGTTTGGTCTGCCCTGTCCTGAGAGCCCTTCCAGGCTGGGTGGGGCTGCGCCATTGTTTGCCTTGGAGCCTGCAAGGGGCTAAAGATATACAAACCTCCCAATCTCCTCCTCTACTAACAGAGACTGATTGTTGAGGACTCAGAAGGGAGTGGAAATATTTCCTAGTGGGAAAAGGGGGGCGCTATGAGAGAAGTCTGGAGAAATGTCTCAGAAAGTTTGAATCACAGGGCTCATAGCCCCCAGACAGGAAGCTCTCTCACATTGATCTGGTCTGTGTCACAACAAATACACTCTGACCAGGCATTGAATTGAGAGCTGCCAACAAGCGCCATCACCTGGCAGACCAAGGAAGTGCACATATGAAAATTAATAAGAGAGGCTTTTCCTGGCCTCTATAGCCTCCCTGCCCAAGGCCCTAGGAAACGACTCTACAACCAATTACTGGGTCCAGTGCCCAGTTTTGAGCAACCAGCAGAACAATCCTAATAATCAAGGTTGAGCCAAAAATCAAAGAGCGGTGGTAACTCACAGCCTCCTGCCACTAAAACCTTATAAAAGAGCAAGAGATAGAGCATCTAAGTAAAATACAAATTAACCAGATGCCTAAGCACCAGCAAAAAATTACGGGCCATACTAAGAAAATAGAAGACATGGCCCAAGAAAAGGAATACAGCAAAGTCCCAGAAGAGATGCAGAATTTGAGAGAACTAATCAGTGAGATGAGCACACATTTCCAAAATCAAATTAATGAGATGAAAGAGAATATAGTTAAAGAGATCAATGACATCAAGAAGTCATTGTGCGAACGTAAAGAAGAATTTGAAATCATGAACAGAAAAGTAACGGAGTTCATGAGAATGAAAGACACAATAGGTGAAGTCAAAAATACATTTGAAGCATACAACAGCAGACTCGAAATGATAGAAGAAAGAATAAGTGATACTGAAGACAGAGCAGCTAAAATGGAAGAGAGAAAAGAACAGAGAGAGAAAAGAATGGAAAAAATTGAGCAGGGGCTCAGAGAGTTGAATGACAACACAAAACGCAAGAATATACGTGTCATGGGAGTTCCAGAAGGAGAAGAGAAAGGAAAAGGGGCAGAAAGAGTAATTGAGGAAATAATAGCTGAAAATTTCCCAACTCTCACGAAAGAAATGAACTTACATGTCCAAGAAGCACACCGTACCCCAATCAGAATAAATCCAAATAGACCTATGCCAAGACACATATTATTCAGAATGTCAAATGTAAAAGATAAAGAGAAAATTCTCAGAGCAGCAAGAGAGAAGCAAACAATCACATACAAAGGACGTCCAGTAAGACTTTGTGCAGATTTCTCTTCAGAAACCATGGAGGCGAGAAGACAGTGGTATGATACAATTAGGAAACTGAAAGAGAAAAACTGCCAGCCGAGAATTCTTTATCCAGCAAAACTGTCCTTCAAATATGAAGGTGAATATAAAGTATTCACAAACAAACAGAAACTAAGGGAGTTTGCAAAAAAGAATCCACTTTTGCAGGAAATATTAAAGGAAGCCTTAGAACCTGAAAGAAAAAGACAGGAGAGAGAGGCTTGGAGGAAAGTATAGAAGAAAGAAAAGCAGAAAGGATAACCAAAAGAGTAAAAAGAGAGACAAAAATAAGATGACATATGAAAATCAAAGAATAAAATGGAGGAAATAAATAGTGCATTTTCAGTAATATCATTGAATGTGAATGGATTAAATTCCCCAATCAAAAGATACAGGCTGACAGAATGGATAAAAAAACATGAGCCATCCATATACTGCTTACAAGAAACTCACCTCAGACACAAGGATACAAGCCGGCTGAAAGTAAAAGGTTGGAAAAAGATACTCCATGCGAATAGTAAAAAGAAAAGAGCAGGGGTAGCTATACTAATATCAGACAAAACAGACTTCAAATGCAAAAAAGTGATAAGAGATGCGGAAGGCCATTATATATTAATAAAAGGGACGATCCCCCAGGAAGATATAACAGTCATAAATATCTACGTACCTAACCAGGGTGCACCAAAATATATGAGACAAACTCTGGCAAAACTGAAGGGAGAAATAGACATTTCTACAATAATCGTTGGAGACTTCAACACCCCTCTCACATCATTACATAGAACAACTAGACAGAAGATCAACAAGGAAACAGAGAACTTGAAAAATATGATAAACAAGTTAGACCTAACAGACATATACAGAACACTGCATCCAAACTCAGCGGGTTATACATTCTTCTCAAGTGCCCATGGATCTTTCTCCAGGATAGACACATGTTAGGTCACAACACAGCTCTCAATAAATATAAAAAGATTGAAATTATACAAAGCACCTTCTCAGATCATAATGGAATGAAACTAGAAATCAATAACAGACAGGAAAAAAGGAAATTTGCAAATGTGTGGAGACTGAACAACACACTCCTAAATTTTCAGTGGGTCAAAGAAGAAATTGCAAGTGAAATCAGTAAATATATTGAGACAAATGAAAATGAGAACACAACATATCAAAACTTATGGGATACAGCGAAGGCAGTCTTGAGAGGGAAATTGATAGCCCTAAATGCCTATATTAAGAAACAAGAAAGAGCTAAACTCAAATATTTAACTGAACAACTTGAGAAACTAGAAAAAGAACAGCAAACCAATCCCAAAGCAAAAAGAAGGAAAGAAATAATAAAGATTAGAGCGGAAATAAATGAAAATGAGAACAAAAAAGCTATAGAGAAAATCAACAAAACCAAAAGCTGGTTCTTTGAGAAGATCAATAAAATTGAAAAACCCCTCGCTAGACTAACAAAGAAAAAAAGAGAGAAGATGCAAATAAATACAATCAGAAATGAAAGGGGGGAAATTACAAATGACCTCACAGAAATAAAAAGAATCATAAGAGGATATTATGAGAAACTATATGCCAACTAACTAGACAACCTGGATGAAACGGACAAATTTCTAGAAACTCATAACCAACCTACACTGACACAACAAGAAATACAAGAACTTAACAAACCAATCACAATTAAGGAGATTGAATCCGTCATCAAAAATATCCCAGCAAAGAAAAGTCCAGGACCAGATGGCTTCACAAGTGAGTTCTACCAAGCATTTCTAAAAGAATTAACACCAATCCTGTTTAAACTCTTCCAAAAAATCGAAGAGGAGGGAAAATTACCCAACACATTTTATGAAGCCAACATCACCCTAATACCAAAGCCAGATAAAGATTCCACAAGAAAAGAAAATTACAGACCAATCTCTCTCATGAACATAGATGCAAAAATTCTCAACAAAATACTTGCAAATCGAATCCAACAGCATATCAAAAGACTTATACATCACGACCAAGTGGGATTTATTCCTGGTATGCAAGGCTGGTTCAACATAAGAAAATCAATCAATGTAATACACCACATTAACAAATTGAAGGAAAAAAACACATGGTCATCTCAATAGATGCAGAAAAGGCATTCGACAAAATCCAACATCCTTTTTTGATAAAAATACTTCAAAAGATAGGAATAAAAGGAAAATTCCTCAATATGATAAAAGGCATATATGAAAAACCCACAGCCAACATCATACTCAGTGGGGAAAGGTTGAAAGCTTTCCCCCTAAGATCAGAAACAAGACAAGGATGCCCACTGTCACCATCGTTATTCAACATTGTACTAGAAGTTCTAGCTAGGGCAATTAGACAAGACAAAAAAATTAAAGGCGTCCAAATAGGAAAAGAGGAAGTAAAACTCTCACTGTTTGCGGATGACATGATCCTGTATTTAGAAAATCCTGAAGTATCCACAACAAAGCTACTTGAACTAATAAATGAGTTCAGC